>JAXIVD010000512.1:5000-142500 GCA_036785275.1 Cancer borealis | reverse complement strand
TGAGGATGTGTGGGGAAGATGGGGTAGATTTTATGGATGAGTGGAGCAGGTTCTATGAGAGACAGGAGCTGTATGCCAGTGACGGTGTACACTTCAGTAGGAAGGGGGTGCAGGAACTTAGTGAGTGTCTCGAGAGGGCAGTTAGGCAGTCCAGTCAGGGAAACTAAATATTAATAAAGGTAAGGGTAATAGTGACAAAGGACGGGGTAAAGAGAGGGAGGTGCATGAACTAAATTTCTTTTATACAAACAGTAGAAGTGTAATAAATAAGATAGGCACATTAGAGGTATCGCATATGTTGAAGAGTTAGATATTATAGATATTACAGAAACTTGGTTAGATATTGCAGGCAAACATTTCTTACCTGAAGTAGGAATAGATGGGTACACTTTTTTCCACAGGGACAGAGTAGGGAGGAGAGGGGGAGTTGTGGCACTTTACGTTAGAAACACATTAAAAAGCTATGTCAATACCACAATAAAAATAGATAGGAATACAGAGTCATTATGGATTGACATTATTATAGGAGGGAATAAGTTAGTTGTAGGCATTATATATAGGCCTCCGGATTTAGACGAAGCAGCTAGTGCACCCCTGATGCAGGAACTTGCAAGGGCATCTAGGTATAATAATGTGTGCGTTATGGGGGACTTTAATTATAGGAGAATAGACTGGGATAGTATGACAGGAGACGGGTGCTCGGAGGAATTCTTAAATGTCGTCCAGGATGGTTTTTTCACACAACTTGTAAGGGAACCAACACGACAGGGAAATATTTTAGATCTGGTCTTAACGAATAATAAAACTTTGGTCAGTCAGGTTGAGATAAGAGCGAGATTTGATGTTAGTGACCACCACGAAATTAGATTCAAGATTAATGCAAAAAGGCAGGTAGAACAGAACACTGCTTTAGTACCAGATTTTAGAAAAGGAAATTACCAGGGCCTCAGACATTATTTCCAGGGTATAAATTGGGAGGGTATAGGAGTAGGCAGAGAGGAGGATCAAAACATTGAGGTAGAATTGCATTATAATAACATAGTAAGGGAAATTCATGCAGGGCAGGAACAGTATATACTTAAGAGGAAGATTAGGTCAAATAAAAATTATCCAAAATGGATGAATAGCAACATTAGAAGGGAAATTGGATTAAAAAGGGGACTCTATAGGAGAATTAAAAGAGGTGAAGTACAGGTAGTAGGGCGGTATAATGACCTAACTAGGAAGGTTAAAAAAGATATTAGGACTGCAAAGAAGAATTATGAGGTTAGGATAGCTAGAGATGCCCAGAAGGATCCAAAGGGATTCTATCAGTTGTACAAGGCTAAAACAAAGGAAAGAATAGGACCTCTTAAAGGAATTGATGGTAGCTTGAGAGAAAATGGTGAGGATATTAGTAAGGAATTAGGTAAATACTTCTTGTCCGTATTTTCTCAAGAAGAGTCGGGTAGGGAACTGGAGCCAGTACAGATCTTTAGGGGACAAAAGGTTGATAAATTAAGCGAAATAGTCATAAGTTGGGAAGTAGTTAGCAAGGAAATAGATAGACTTAAAAAGACTAAATCTCCAGGGCCGGACGACATTTTTTCGAGGATTCTTAGGGAATGCAGAGAAGAACTCGTTGAACCTATTGCAACGATTTTTAGAGAATCACTAGACACTGGAGTAGTACCTAGGCTATGGAGGCAGGCAAATGTAGTTACTATATTCAAGAAAGAAGATAAGGCAGAAAGTAGTAACTACCGCCCAATTAGTTTAACATCAGTGGTAGGCAAGATGTTAGAAGCTATCATAGCAAGGGTAAATAGTAAACATTTAGATGAACACAAGCTAATTAGACATAGTCAACATGGTTTTAGCAAGGGGAAGTCGTGCCTCACAAATTTATTATCCTTCTATAGGAAAGTATTTGAAATAATAGATAAGGGGGACGAGTATGATATAGTTTATTTGGACCTCAGTAAAGCCTTTGACAGAGTACCCCATAGGAGACTATTAAGTAAAGTTAAGGCTCACGGCATAGGTGGGAAGGTACTAAAATGGATTAGGGAATGGCTTACTGGTTGGGAACAGAGGGTACAGATCAATGGAAAGAACTCAGAATGGGGTAATGTCACTAGTGAGGTACCACAGGGATCAGTACTAGGACCGTTGTTTTTCATAATTTATATAAATGACCTAGAGACAATAATAAATAGTGATATCAATAAATTTTCAGATGACACAAAGATAGGAAGACAGGTAAAGAATTTAGACGATGCTAGGATGCTGCAGGATGACTTAAATAGGCTGTACGAGTGGTCAGAGAAATGGCAGATGCAGTTTAATGTTAACAAGTGTAGTATTATGAGCGTAGGTAAAGGAAATAGGTCTGTAGACTACATATTAAATGACACTACCTTAGGAAGGTCAAATAGTGTGAGGGACTTAGGAGTTCAAATAAGCAGTGACTTGCGCCCCAGGGAACAGTGTAATATAGCTAGAAATAGGGCCAACAAGATACTGGGATTTATTACCAGGTTTGTGACAAATAGGAGTTCTGAGGTCATTCTGAGGTTGTATTTAGCGTTAGTCAGACCCCACTTAGATTATGCAGCTCAATGTTGGTCTCCTTATTATAGGAAGGATATTGGCTCCTTGGAGGCAGTTCAGGGAAGAATGACCAAGATGATTCAGGGGCTGAGAAATTTACCCTACAAAGATAGGTTAAAACGTCTTAATCTCCACTCCCTAGAGAGAAGAAGGGCAAGAGGGGATATGATTGAGGTTTTCAAATGGGTAAAAGGAATTAATAAGGGAAACATTGATCAGGTTTTAGAATTTAGTAGCCAGGATAGGACACGTGGAAATGGGTACAAGCTAGAAAAACTTAGATTCAGGACAGACATAGGTAGATATTGGTTCACAAACAGAGTCGTGAACGATTGGAATAGGCTAGATAGACACGCAGTAAGTGCTGAGTCAATAGCTAGCTTTAAAAGACGGTTGGATGAGAGTATGGATAGGGATGAGAGGTGGGATGGCTAAATATTGGATTATTCCAAGGGTGAGGGACAAGGAACTGCCTCGTGTAGGTCATTAACTGGCCTCTTGCAGTCTCCTCATGTCTTATGTTCTTATGTTCTTATTTAAAAGTGTTATCACAATGCTGACACTCAAACTTGCTCTCTCCTTTGTGGAAGGAGCTGTCTGCCTCAAGGTGATTCTTGCCATCACACCTGCGCCTCCCCACACCTGAGGCAGACTGATCCTGCTGCTGCCCGGCGCCACAGTCTCCACTGCAACACTACTCCCGGCACCACACGCCACTGCCGGCCCTGCAGGAACCCTCGGGGAAGCAACAGCAAGCCTGGTCAGTGCCGAGCAGGGTAGCTGACTTGGACACTCGGCACCTGCAACAATGATGATGGTCAGTAAACACACACACACACACTAGAGTCATGCACTGTCTTGACACTCTGCTCATGCCTGCAGAGCCAACACCCTGCTTCCTGCCTCACTCATTCCACACTTGGCAAGACTTCTGTAACGAGTGTTAACGTGTGTGTGTGTTAGTGTGTATGTGTGTGTGTGTGTGTGTGTGTGTGTGTGTGTGTGTGTGTGTGTGTGTGTGTGTGTGTGTGTGTGTGTTTCTGCTTATCGTAACCAGGTAGTTATGACGTCAGCAGCTGATAGAACGGAGACTGCATACAATTGAGGGAGGTAACATGGCGTGGCGGGTGAGGAAGAGAGCGAGTTTGCCACGGGAGACACCAAGCGTCTCTCCCATTCCCGCCTAAAAAAAAGCCCGCGAAATATCTCCGTGAAATATCCATGTTCGTAACAATATAGTGTAAGTTGCGTAACCAATGTCCTTAAGGATAAGGGGAGGACAACGGAAAGACTGGAGTAATAATGTATGTCATTAAATGGGAGAGTCAGAGTGGGCGTATGTCCCTAAGAGCAAGACGGGGAACAGACTGCCCGTACATGCGTGAGGCGCGCGGAAACATGAGATGCCAATTAGTGAAATGCAACATAATAAATACATTAAATTGGAATGAGACATCAGTACATCATTAACCTACATCTCCCTCTCCCCTTTACGCTCATAGCAAGTGTTATCTTGAGCGTTCTTCTTGTCCTTTTTGGCCTTAATCCGATCCGAATGGCGAGGCTGCGTGGTCCGAGATGGATCAGGTTCCGCTGGAGGGTCCACTTCGGCTAGCGGATCGTCGCAATGGGGCAACACAGGACGAAGAAGACGACGGTTGCGCCACAATACCCGGCCACTGAGCATCCTGACAAGATAGTCACGGGACCTGCCAATACTCCTGATGGTGCCGACCATGTCCCATCGCTTTGTCGTCGGGTCCTGAAGTCGAACCTGAGTGTCCAGGGCCAGCGGTAGAAGAGGCTTGGCGTAGGCGTCATACCGAGCTGTAGCATCATGGTGACGGGCAGCTGCCCGGCGGTCACAGCTATCAGCTCTAGCTTGCCACTCCTTCTGGAACGCCCTGGCGTGTGCTGGAACACAAGAACGGAGGGGATGGCCGTACAAAGTCTGGGCTGGGGAACGACCGGCATGGTCGGTGGTGTTGCGGAGCTCCAGAAGGACCCTATCGAACGCATCACAGTCCAGGTTTCCTGACGGGGCCACCTTCTGAATGAGATGTTTGACGGTCTTAACTGCAGACTCGGCGTGGCCGTTGGATTGTGGGTTATAGGGCGCTGACATGTCGTAGCGAACTCCCCACTGCTCCAAGAATTCGGCGAATTCCCAGCTAGCGAACTGTGGGCCTCCATCGGTACGGAGACGAACCGGGACGCCCAAGTCACGGAAGATTCGCCTGAAGTGACGAATCGTTGCAGATGATGTGGTATCGGTTCCGCAGGAGACAACAACAGGCCATCCGGAAAGGCGATCAGCGACAACAAGAAAGTTTTTTCCAGCTGTCATGAAAAAATCAGCCGACACTGATTCGAACGGCCTGGATGGGTTATCGTCGCAGTGCAGAGGCTCACGTTGTTGGCTTGGTTGCAGGATTTGGCATGGCTCACAGGCACGAACGGTGTTAACGATGTCTGAATTCATGCCCGGCCAGTACACCACTTGCCGTGCTCGACGTTTAGTGGCCTCTGTTCCACGGTGACTGTCATGTAAGCGACTCAAGATGTGGCGGCGAAAGGGTGCTGGAACTACGATTCGAGCATCGTACAACACAAGGGCGTCGTCACAATAGAAGTCTTCTCTTAACTTCCAGTAGGGACGCAGGGCATTAGGCAAAGCTTTGCGGTCGTTGGGGAACCCTTCCTTCACACAACGAAACAGCTCCGCATAAGTAGCGTCATCAAGGGCCGCACGTCGAACGTCTTCCAGCGTCAGATCTCTGATCACAGGCTGATCTGGGGAGGCCGGCTCTTCTGCAGTGGTGAAAGACTCTATCGCTTGTAGGGTGATAATGCTTCTGACGGACAAGTTGGTCTCAGCATCCAAAACACTGTCTTCTTGCGTAGGCTTACTCACCAGAGAGCGCGAGAGGGCATCTAGGATGCAGAGTTTCTTGCCAGGCCGCCAGGTAGCAGTAAAGATAAATGCAGATATCTTTTCCTTAAGTCGCTGCAGACGAGGGTTGTCAATGGCATCAAGTGAGTAGTTGTTAAGGATGGGAACTAAGGGGCGGTGATCTGTGACAAGATCGAAGTGTTGAAGTCCCATGAGGTAAAACTTACTCTTGAACATGGCCCATACTGCAGCTAGCAACTCGAGTTCTATTGTCGCATATCGGGTCTCTGCATCAGTCAAGAATCGAGAACCGCATTGGACTAGGTGAAGCTTTCCTCCGCCATGATCTTGAAGCAGGGCGTATCCCAGACCGTACAGGCGAGACACGTCTGTTTGAAGGACGGTTGGGAGAGCTGGATCAAATGTGGCTAGGACAAGTGGACAAGACAAGGCCTCCTTGACCCTCTTGAAGGCCAGGTCGTGGTCAGGGGTCCGCAGGAAAGCTTTTCTTGGGTTCATCAATGGACGGAGAGGTACTGCAGTGCCGGAGATATCTGGTGAAAATTCTGTGAGCTGATTCACCAGCCCCATAAACGAACGTAGATCCGTTAAGATGGCCGGTTTGGCGAACTCCGTGATGGCTCGGACTTTTTCGGGGTCTGCTGCGATGCCCTTGTGAGACAACTGGTAGCCGCAGAAGGAGACATCTGGTGCGGCAAGGACGAATTTCTCGACGTTGATGGTTATTCCAGAGGCTCGGCATCTGGCAAGTACGTCGTTGACACGATGAAGGTGTGTCAAATAATCATCGTCATACAAGAGGATATCATCGACGACTTTGACACAATTTAGTACTCCTTGAAGCGCGATGTCACCTCTTCTGCAGAAGGCGTCTCAGATAGCCGCAAAACCCATGGGACCTCTAAGGTAGCGAAAGCGTCCGTAAGGAGTGATGAATGTCGTCAATGACTGATCTTGTTCAGCCAGTTGAAGCTGCCAAAAGCCACACAGTGTATCCACAGTTGTAAAGAACTGAGCCCCCGGGTGGATACTGCGTATCGCTGCAAGCAGTGTAGGAGATGGGTGTGCCAACGGGACACTTTGTCGTTGAGCTTGGACAAGTCGGTTGTTATGCGAACACCCCCACTGGCCTTCGGTACGACTACTATCGGGTGACACCATGGAAATGGGTCATCTCCAGCCGGGACGATGATACCTTGAGACACCATTGACTCGAGTTCTGCCTTCACCTGATCCTGATAGGCTAAGGGGATGAGCCGTGAGGTATGTATGGCGAAAGGCTGTGCGTCCTCCTTCAAGTGTATCCGCATAGGTGGGCCTGACATCGGCTTAAGAGGTGCATCCTGCAAGTCGGCCTTCTTCACCAATACGTCCGAGTACTCCAGAAGGAAGTAGTCCTTGGTACACTCAGGAGAAGTGGTGCTCAGCAATGGAAGTGATGGGGTTGCAACTTGTAGATGTGGAGGGGTTGCAACTTGAGGTAAAGCAGCTGCAGCGTCCGTATGCTCACCTCCTTGTGTAGCTCCCTCTTTTGTGACATATGGTGACTCCCCGACCCTGTTGATGAGCCCCTTAGCAGTCTTGATTTGCGTAGGAAAGTTTTTTGGTACGATACCCAAGGTTTTACAGTGTTTCCAAGACAACAGGGGTGTGCTTAACGAGTCTTGGACGTCAATCCATCCCGTGCATGACAGCGTGCCATAGGTCATCTTCGCCTTAAAAGAACCCAGAGCAGCAGGAATTTTGGACCCATCAGCGTTGTAGTAGTCCAGCGTCGGAGAAGGGTCGAGTTCGCGCCTGGTGAGGCCCAAGTACTTGAGGTGCTGTGGACCTATTACTGTAGTGTCAGCGCCGGTGTCAGGTATCACCTCAATACTGTCTAACCCACCACCGTGTGTTACGACGACGGTGATAGTAGATGAGGGCTTGGGTCTCTCACGTGCAGATGACTGGACTCTCCATATGCCACTAGCGTGATGTTCAGAAGTTTCTGGGACTTGTTGAGGTAACCGAACTCGCACTACATGAAAGGTAGAGCGATTGTCCCCAGCTGGCCCCTGATTCTTGGGTTTTGGAGGCTTCTTAAGCTTCGAAGACTTGCAGAACTTCTTGAAGTAACCGTACCGGCTACAAGCATTGCACTGAGAACTCCTTGCTAGATATTTCTCGGTGTGTGACCAGTGGCCTGTCTTGCCACAACCGATACATGTTGCTGTTGAGGCGGGACATCCTTTGAGGCCGTGCTGGTGCTTGCCACAGTCTTTGTATGGGGATGCTGACGTAGGGGCAACCCTCTGTGTCTCTGCTTTGTTCTTGTTGGCTGCCTTTTTCCCCTTTTTATACTGAGAAACTGCACGGGCAGAATGCGGGGCTCTCAAAGCAGTAGCAGCTGACCTGGTGGCCTCATGTGCACGACACAACATTACGACGTCCGTAAGGATGGAAGAGGCGTCGAGGGTGATGATCTTCTGAACTACCTTCTCGTCGTTGACGCCAGTTAGGATACCGTGTTTGATCCATGCCTCCTGACAGTCATTGTTGTTGGCTTTGCAGACATCTATTTCTTCTGAGAGACTTTTCAACCTCACAAAGAAGTCTGCAAAGGATTCACCTTGTGCTTGCTTGCAACTAGTGAATGCCCGCCGTCGTAGAGCCTCATTACTTGAGTCTTTAATGTGCTGCTGAAGGGCGTCGAGTACCTCGTCGACGGAAGAAGTAGAGTCTGGAGGCACTAGCAACGTGTGCTCCAGCACTCTCTGAATCTCAAGGGAGAGGCACATCGTCAGTTGGATGAGCTATTTTGGTTGAGGTATGCCGGCCAAGTCAACCATGGTGGCGTAGTCCATCCAACGTCTTCTCCACTCCCTGAAATACTGGAAAGTGATATCAGTGGAGAGTACTGGTGGCGGCTGAACAGCAGCCTTGAGTGCTGACGGGGCTCCAACGGGGTTCAGCAACACGTTCCCCTGACCAGGTGAAGACGAGGTGAGACCTGAAGAAGATACAGACGTGGAGGCAGAGTGCAAAGGAACGTGTGGAGAAGTCAGTGTTGCCAACAAAGCCTCAAAACGTGCTGCATCCTCGCGTTTTTGTTCTGCTATTTCTGCCCGATAACGTGCTGCCTCTTCCTCATGTTCAGCTCGCATGCGTACCGCTTGCTCCTCTCGTTCAGCGCGTATCCGTGCTGCTTCCTCCTCGCGTTCGACACGTGCGGCATCATCTCTCTCCTTCATGAAGTTGAAAAAAGCGTAGAGATCCATTGGTGGCTGCTGCGAAGGTGAGTCGAGTCAGGGCGGGGAAGACGAGTCGTGAGCAGAAGATTCCTCCTCTTGTTTACGAGAGGTATTTTTCTTCTTTTGGTTCGGCATAATACGTCACTCAGTTTCTCACACGTAAGAGTAAAGTGTGCTGTATAATACTCATGTGAGTCTGTATGTAAAAGATGTATGCAGGTAGAAACAGTGACGGCTGTGGTGGTGTTTGGCAGTGTGGCGGGTGGTGGTATGGTAGGGAGGGGACGGGGGGCGGTGAGGCGGATGCTAGCCTCGAGGCCGTCCCCCCCCCCAGTGTCCACGGTGACTCCAAAGCAAGAGGAGGTGTGACGCGCTGCGCTCCCCAGAATGCTTCACCGAGACCTTCCTTCACCGTATACACTGCTGTATACTGCCACAAAACACTGTACAACACTGGTCACTGCACTGCACACACTGCTGGGAGTTACTCGTTGGTAGCTGGCTATGTTGCTTGTTGCTATGGTCAGCCCGCGTCCCTGGTAACTCCCGCCAAGATGATGCCTCGCCTCTTCGTAGGTCGTCCACTGCTGTCCTCCACTTCACTGTGCCATGTAAGTTGCTTAACCAACGTCCTTAAGGATAAGGTGAGGACGACGGAAAGACTGGAGTAATAATGTAGGTCCTTTAATGGGAGAGTCAGAGTGTGCGTATGTCCCTAAGAGCAAGGCGGGGAACAGCCAGGGTTGCCAGGTTTGGCCTTAAAAGGCCAATTTGGCCTTTTTAGAAGAACGTTGGCCTTCGAAAATTTAGGTCTTAAGGCCATACACATTTTGGCCTTTTCTTGGCCTTTTCTACTTTTCAGCATAGTCAGAATATGTTAATTATTGTCGCAAAAATTAAAGATATTATAAGTTAATGCAAGAAAATGTGTTTAAAAATATCTTAATACATGTAATACAAACATGACGCGTATGATGTGTGTTTCGTACTGGTCGAATACGTGTGTGTGCGGCGTAATGGTAAGCCCTCCTCACGCTCACCGCTTCAGTCTGTCGTTTGGTGTCACGCAGTCATCGTCACAACAGTATGACAAGCTTCTCTTGGTTGATTGGAGGAAAGAGTTTCCCAATGAAGAAATACCACATGAAGCAGTAAACTTCTGGACAGTTGTTTAAAAGCGTGACAATGCTGCTGGTGAGAAATGTTTTGCTGAGCTTGCACAGTTTGTTCTGAATGCACATGCACTTCCTTTGAGTAACGCCTTTGTTGAGAGAGTTTTTTCTCATTTAAGAAACATCAAGACAAAGGTGAGGAACACGCTCTCCTTAGAAACTATGGAAGCTATTTTGAGAATCAGAAGTCATCTTTGCAATGAAGGAATATGCTGTAACAAGTTTGAAGTAACAGACAAGATGTTAAGCATGTTCAATCGTTCCATATACAAGAGCAGCACTGAACATCCCGAAGAACCATCCATCTCAATTGCAGCAACTTTCAGTGAGTTGGATGAACAAGACATCCAGGACTTTAATGAAATTCTGCAGGTGCATTTTTAGGAAGCCGACGTCCAGTCTTCATACGGATCATCACTGTGAGTATGTATCATAAACTTGATTTTGCATAATATAGTACGATACCCTGGAGTAACTGCTTAGGTACATACATGTTATTATTATGATGTAATAAGTTCGGCCTTTTTTCTGGCCTTTTCGATAAAAAATGTGGCCTTATGTCGACTGGGAAATCTGGCAACCCTGGAACAGACTGCCCGTACATGCATGAGGCGCGCGGGAACATGAGATGCCAGTTAGTGAAATGCAACATAATAAATACATTAAATTGGAATGAGACATCAGTACATCATTAACCTACGTATAGTACCTCTTTCTGATAATACTTATGTTGTGTTTCCTCACATGCCTCATCTTCTCAAGTCTAATATTAAGGCAAATATATTGTTTATTTTATTTTATTTTATTCTACTGTGGGGCACAAAGCATCTGCGCATGCGTAGTGTGTGATTCTGCGACTAATGTAGGTAGAGAGAATTTTCTTGCCACACCAGAATGTTGTGTAGCGACTAGCTTGGACTTGGGTTGGGAGCAGAGCTGCCGTTTTTTCCGTAACTACGTTTCCGCTGTTCTCTAAACATTTGGGGAAAAAGAAAATTATATAAATAATACTATTGAACCATATAAACCGATGAATATTTGATTACCGCTAACTGTCCTTAATAAGTTAAACAATAATAGTGTTGTGGCAGTGCAGTTATTGTAAGTGTAGTTGTGTGGAGGCTTGGATTGAGAAATTTACCTTTCAAAAATAGGTTAAAATGTCTTAATTTCCACTCCCTTGAGAGAAGGAAGGCAAGAGGGAATTAATAAGGGAAACATTGATCAGGTTTTAGAATTTAGTAGTCAGGATAGGACACGTGGACATGGGTACAAGCTAGAAAAACTTAGATTCAGAACAGACATAGGTAGATATTGGTTCATTAACAGAATGGTGAACGATTGGAATAGGCTGGATAGACACGTAGTAAATGCTGAGTCAGTAGGTAGCTTTAAAAGACGCTAGGATCAGAGTATGGATAGGGATGACAGGTGGTATGGATAAATATAGGATTATTCCAAGGGTGGGAGACAAAGAGCTGTCTCGTATAGGTCATTAACTGGCCTCTTGCAATCTCCTCATTTCTTATGTTCTTATATTCTTATGAGGCAGGGGGCGGCGGCGTCACCGGGCCTCCCTGGGGGATGTAGGGGTCCGTGTGAGCATTGACAGGTGTCAAGATAAGGTGATCTATGTATCTGTGTTTTCGGCGATACGCAGTCGTGGTGAGGTGTGTTTGGGAGATGTGATTGGTTGGCAGGAGGAGGCCAGGAGTGATAGAACCAAGACAGAAACAGGACGGAAGCTAGCAGGGGAACACCAGAGACAAGAGAGTACTGTCGTGCACTATGCTGTCGGCGTGTGCTGTTGTGTGCGGTCGTCTTGTGCTGTACTCTCGAGTGTTGAGACAAGAGAGTACTGTCGTGCACTGTGCTGTCGGCGTGTGCTGCTGTGTGTGCGGTCGTCTTATGCTGTACTGTCGAGTGTTGAGACAGTGCTGTCGTGCTGTACCCTATAAGCGGGCTAGTAATAATACACAAGGAAAGGAAACGAATTCTTCGTGTTTGACTAACCACCCTGTCCCGCTAACCCCAGCTACAAGAACCCAGGAAGGCATTCATCTTCTTAGTGTCCCAAGTAAGGAGGTGACGTGGATGGTGACATCCACCTAAGTGAGTACAAAAGTGGGTGCCGTAACAATAGCATAATATGAATTATTTAAATGAAAACTCTCACTTAATGTTTCATTCTTTTAAAAGACCTTAAACAGTTGTCGGAGCTATCACTGTCACATTGGTGATCGTAATCAAAGTGTATTGACACACGTGTGTGAAGAGTCCGAGAGGTGATTATAGTCTGCGCTATGATCCTTACTATCACCATTCTCTGAGTCAATATCTTGTGTTTCTGGATCTATAGTATTAGGTGACACTAGATCCTCTGTATGGAAAAGCTCTTCACTTGGTTAATTACTTATTTAATTTTCGTCGTCACTGCTCTCCTCTTCACTAGTGTGTAATAAGTAGAGTGCCTCGATAATATAAGGAACACCTGGCTTTCTCTTCTTCATTTTCTATACCACACCATAAGCAACAAATCACAACATAATTGTTCTCTACATAACTAATCTTGAATGATGTACACAAGGTGAAGCTCTTTTATAAGGGGGACGAGTATGATATAGCTTATTTGGACTTCAGTAAAGCCTATGACAGAGTACTCCATAGGAGACTGTTAAGTAAAGTTAAGGCTCATGGCATAGGTGGGATAGTACTAGAATGGATTAGGGGATGGCTTACTAGTAGGGAACAGAGGGTACAGATTAATGGGAAGAAATCAGAATGGGGCAGAGTACCCCATAGGAGACTGTTAAGTAAAGTTAAGGCTCATGGCATAGGTGGGAAGTTACTAGAATGGATTAGGGGATGGCTTACTAGTAGGGAACAGAGGGTACAGATTAATGGGAAGAAATCAGAATGGGGTAATGTCACTAGTGGGGTACCACAGGGATCAGTACTAGGACCGTTGTTATTCATAATCTATACATGTAAGGGATTCGAACGGCCAGCCACCTGACGACCTGCTGGCCTTGTTAACTACGCTCTGCCGGCTTCGTTATTCTACGTCCTGCCAGCCTCGTTATCCTACGCCCTGCCGGCCTTGTTATCCTCGCCAGTCTCGTTCAAGTCAGCCGGCCTTGTTCCGTCCTCATGGCTCCTCTACCTCCCTCTTGCCCGGCTTCTCCGAGGCAACGTCACGGCCCCGGCTAGCTAGACCAGGCAGACACCAGCCACAGCTCACCGTGAACACATCTCGCCTCCTCCACATTACGCTGGTCCTTTGTCTCACCGGGAAAGTTGCACTGCCTGGATTCTTGTGCTGCCTCTCCCCTGGGCGCTACTGCTTGCCCATTCATCACGGCTGTGTCCCCGCTGCACTCCTGTTGAAGGACTTCACCTTTCCGGTCGTCTGCTGAGTTAGGATTTTTCCGGTGCATCCAACCCCGGTGACTCAGCGGGCCAAACCTTGTACACAGCGGTGGTTATATATTTTGTCTTTGTTGTTATTGAGGTTAATTATACTCACTTTATTTGTGTGCTGTTTTCATTCCCAAAAGGCAATTAAGGCATTCTTGTCTATAACATCTTATTTTCGAGGACGAGAGATCGTGGCCTCCCGTTTCCCTCACATGTGGCGACCTCGTCAGGATGGTTGCCTCTGGGACATGTCTGATTATTATTAATATGTTGTTCCAGCCTTTGGAATGATTACAGCTTTGAAGTCGCCTTGAGTGCGCACTCACTGTCTGAGGCCCGGAAGTGAATTCCTTGCAGAGGTCCATTCCTGTAAGTTGTTATTTTTGTATACTGTGTGATTAACTGGTGATTATCACCTCAGTGTCAAGACTGGCAGTACTCCTACAGTCTTGTTATCGCCGTCTAAAGAAAGTTTTCTTTCGGCATTGGGCGAGGTGTTTATTTCTTTATAAGTTTTGTTCAATTTTGGGTTTGATATTTTCTTTTCTTTATTTGTCGTATTCTATTTGTGTCTATTATGGCTTCTTTCGAGGAACTTAAGGAGCAGGCTATCGCTTTGGGCCTCTCGGGATCGGAAGTTGGACAATATGTCATCCAACAGCAGGCTTACGAGCGGGAAGAGCGAGCAGCGGAGCGACAAGCACGATAGGAAGAAGCAGAACGACAAGAAAGGTTAGAACTTGCTCGGCTTATAGCTGAAACTGAGCGAATGCGCCTGCCCTCGCAAGCTAAGCCTGATCTTCTTTCCATCCCGGAGGCAGCTGCTCGTCCTCGCCTTCCAGTGTACCAGGACGGTATCTCACTCGCTTTGAGAAAGTAGCAGAGCTGTGACAGCTCGACGTGGGTACGTATGCTGTCAGGTTAGGGCGTCTGTTGACAGGAAAAGCTGCACGTCTCCCTCTCTCCTGAGATTACCCGTGATTACCAAGAGCTGAAGAGGTCCTTCTTGGCTGGATTCCAGAAGACTTCGGACGGAAATCGCCTAGATTTCCGCAATGCCACGATTAGAGACGGAGAAAATTATACACAGTTTTCAGTTCATTTAACCCATCTATTCCAGAACTGGTTAGAGTCTTCCAAAATTAATGAAGATTTTAAGTCTTTGAAAGAGTTCATGGTACTGGACCATTTTTTGGCTTCTTTGAATCTTGACCTCCGTGTAACACTCTTTTTTTGTGTGCGTCATGAATCATGAACTAGGTCAATTTCCCTCGTCCCCAAGTTGAAACTCACATAGTGAAAGGAGGAAAGGAGAAATGAAGATATCATTATTAATCTTAAGTAAGAATTATCGTTAGCTAGGTAGTTAGGTAGGGAAAATTGAGACGAGGTGATTATATTTTTTTTCTCTGGAAGTGTGGCTTGAATTTCCTTAAATAAGGTGTTGAAAAAAACACTTGTTAGAATAGCAGGGGTAATATCGGGAAATGAACTATTTCAACTCCTTCAATTCTTCACTAACCTACGTTCCGTCATCCTTCAATTTTTTTTCTTTACTTACGGTGGAATATAACAAGGAAGAATAGTAAATTTAGCATAACATATGGAAGATTTTATAGGTTCCAATAATGTGTGGGTGTGAGCTAGACGCAGAAATTCTTAGATGTTGAAATTTTAATAGTTATTTCGTAGGGGAAGAATAATTGAGAATGAAGGGTGTTGTAGTTATGATTCTTATTAAAATAGAAATTTGGGAAAATTAATGAAATGTCAGGGGAAATTAGGGTATAGTAATAACTATTAGGAAGTTAATTATAAATATCGGCATATGGCAACTCTGTTGCTTAGCTGGGACGGGCGGAACTGCATAGGTTCATTCTATCTTTGTCTGCTTTCACGTCCAGGTATGTTCATATAAGCTCTGATATAGGGTAGCTAAGCCACGGTGCTAATTCTTGAAAAGTGAAGTGAAGTGTGCCAAATATATTAACCTTGTCATTACTAGGGAGTGAAATATGTGTGTATAATAGTGTATTAACGCCAGGTCTAGTGTGTTTTTTTTGTTGTGATTCTATCTTCGTCTGCCTTCACGTCCAGGTCGCATCGTCTCAACCGTCCAGAATTCGGCTCCCATCTCCGCCAATATCCAGTTCATCATAGGAAAGTCTAGTGATTGGAAAAGTCTAGCCTGTAGGAAGTAATGATTAGGACAAGTGATAGGGAGTAATTACACAACGAAGTTGATCTTATTCAGTGGTGACCACGTGTTAATGACTGTGTTAATTGGCTGTGTTGTGTAAGGGGGTTGATACCTCAGTTTCCTCCTCTTTTGAGCTCAGATCCGAAGGAATATTCCATCTGAGACAAAAGAAGAGATAGATAGTGAATCGGCCAATTGTTTAGCCAAATAGTAGCTAGGAGTGTTTCTTTTTTCTAACTAGTGGTAACCATCCCCTCCCCCCCATCTGTTATTACGAGTGTTATTTCCCAAATGTTAAAATTATAGTTAAATTGCAAATATATTTAACGATACTTCATCTTCAAATATTATTATTCCTGAACAACCTACCCTCTGACCGATTGACAAGGAAGGTGAGACCGAACCTACTATTTTTTTTCTGTGTAAATACGCAAGTATTACATCCTTACTTTTATTAAAGAACACAGACCCTCGTCTCTTGGCAGAGCAGTCCAGGTAGCTGATGATTGGGCCTCGGCACACTATTCCCGTCGATCTTCGGCCAAGCTCGCTCCAAGACCCTTCAAGCCCGCGTTGAAAACTTCACCACCATCTCGTCCTTCCTCCACACCGACTACTTCCTCCACCGTCAAGTGTCATGGCTGTGGCGAGGTAGGCCACACCAGCTCCGATGTCCCAGGAACCCACGGGCCTTCAAAGAGAGTCCTCCATCTCAACCCTTCACAGTAGGCTTTTGCCTCTCTGAGCACCGTGTTCCTCGACCCCTGGTTGCAGGTACTGTTAATGGATCTTGGACGTCTTCCATTTTTAGAGACTCTGGGTGTACCTGCATTGTCGTCTCAGAAAAAGTCCTTCCTGATGCCGACCTCACTAACTGTCGTCGGTGTCAATTGGCCAACTACCTTGGGCGGATTGACAACTTCCCCGTCTTGCACTGCTACGTCAGGTGTCTCTACTTTGAGGGCTGGACTGACGTAGTCCGGGCTCCCATCAAGTTTGCCAGCATCCTGATTGGGGATGTCCCCGGGGTACGGGTTCCTAAGGAACCATACACCACGTTCAACTACGGTGATCAGTCTCCGGCCTCTGCCCCGGCTCCCAAGCCAGATCCTATCTATCCAGACTCGCCAGCCACCCGAGTCTGTGAGTCTGTCACTACTGCCTCTTCTACTCGCCCACAGGTATGTGTAATGGAGACGAGTCTCGACAGCTAGGATGAAGCGCCTTCATCCTCTTCATTTTCCTAATCTCCAGCCATAGTCTGTTATTCCTGAAGAGTTCGGTCGCCTCCAAATGTCCTGCGATACACTGACTACCGCATGCGCCAAGGTTGTAACGGGAGAGATCGACCAGGTTCGCTGCAACGCCACCTTTCAGTTCCTTTTTCAAGAAGGACTCCTCTACAGGAAATGCCTTACTTCACGGCGTCCAGAGAAGATGGAAAAGCTATGTTTGGTCATTCCACGTAAGTGCCGGCCCATTGTTTTAAATGTAGCACATGAGAACCCTTTAGCTGATCACTACTCCCATCGCAAGACGGAACAGAAAGTCGCCGACCAATTCTTCTGGCCTGGGATGGGTACTGACATCAGAGTACACTGCCGTTCCTGTTACAAGTGCCAACGATTCTCACAAAAGGGGCGAGTAAAACCAGCCCCCCTCCAATCTATGCCCATCGTTACCGAGCCCTTTGCTCGTGTTGCCATCGATCTGGTTGGACCACTTTCCCCTCCTTCCTCGGACGGACACAGGCACATATTAACCCTTATTGATTTTTCCACCGGCTTCCCTGAAACCCTGTCTTTAAAGGATATCGATTCAATTTCAGTGGTTGAAGCTCTTCTCACCATCTTCTCCCGAGTCGGCATCCCTCGTGAGGTTCGGTCTGATCGTGGTACCCAGTTCACTTCAGCCCTAATGCAAGAACTACGACTACTGGGGATCAAGCCGATCTTCACCACGCCTTACCATCCCAGTGGCAACGGTCGCATCGAAAGGCTACACGGTCTCCTGAAAGCCATCCTGAGGAAGCTCTACAGCGAGAAACCACGTGAATGGCACAGGTATTTAACCCCTACTCTGTTCGCACTTAAAAAGACTCCCAGTGATAGGACAGGATTCTCGCCCTTCGAGCTGCTCTACGGTCGCAACGTTCGCGGCCCTCTTTCTGTATTACGTGATCTTTGGGAGGACAAGATCCTCCAGCAAGACGAGCGGACCACCTTCCAGTACGTTCTGGAGTTACGAGATAAGCTGGAGGAATGCAGCAAGATCGCCGCCCAGAACGCAGAAATTAGCCGCCACCTCTACAAGACTTACTTCGACCTCAAGTTTCAAGGTAGGAGTTTCAAGCCCGGAGATGAGGTCCTCATTCTTTTACCCAGCGACACTAGCAAGCTCCTTGTGTCCTGGAAGGGCCCCTACAGGATCTAGCAGAAAAAGAGTAAAATTGACTTATTTAGTTGATCTTCCTCAAGAACCTAAAGTCTTTCACATCAACATCTTGAAACAATATCACTGCAGAGCCCAAATTCAACGTATACAGATCCTGGGTGAAGTTGCTACACTAGAAGCACTCTCTGCGCTTGGAAAAGATGGATGCACCGTCATCGAGGAACCCTTTCCCAACGAGATTTTTCAACTCCCAACGACACCGAGTTCTGCAGAGTCCCCCGCTACTGAAAAATCTGAGGTAGGAGAATCCCTCACCTAAGGCCAGCATTCTAATATTGACGATCTCCTAGATGAATTTTTTGATGTCTTTTCAGATGTTCCAGGTCACTGCACTACCTAGGAACACGACATCACTCTCACCACGACAAGCAAAGGTTTATCCAATCCCCGTTCATCTTCAACCGTCCTTCAGACAAGAAGTAGATACCCTCTTCCAGCAAGGAATCATCCAATGTTCGTCCTCTCCGCACTGTTCTCCTGTTGGGATGGTAAGGAAACCCGATAATTCCTACAGAATGGCTATTGACTATCGCCAATTAAATTCCATCACAGTTTTTCATGCTGAATCCACCTGCAACATTACCGAGGACTTGCATAAATTCTCAGGAGCCAAATATTTCAGCGAATTTGATCTGTGCAAAGCGTATTACCAGGTACCTCTTAGCGACATGACCAAAGCTCTTACAGCTTTTCCAACCCACCTGCGATTGATGGAATTCGACCGTATGTCCTTTGGTCTCTCTACTGCCTGTGCTACCTATATACGCCTCATGCGTATTGTGCTCGCTGGGCTCTCTAATGTCTCCTTCTACTTCGACAATATTTTTGTTTATTCAAAGGACTGGTATATCCATCTAGAAGCTCTCCGAGGAGTCCTGGAACGGTTGAGGGAACATCATCTAACCGTCAAGCCATCCAAGTGTCGTTTCGGAGTATCTTCCATTCGCTACCTTGGATTCATCGTCGACGGGGTGAATCTTCGACCCACCTACCAGCAAGGAACTTCTGAAAGGTTTCCTTGGACTTGTGTCCTTTTATCTCATGCATGTTTATCCCGCAGGCAGCTGAATACACAGGTTCTTTGTCCGATCTGCTCAAGAAGACTGTTCCCGAACCATTGGTATGGAATGAAGACTTGTTGGCGCGATTCAAACATCTCAAGGATACGTTGGTCTCGCCACCAGTGCTCTGTCTGCCGAACCCGGACCTGATCTTCGTTCTGAGGAGCGACGCCTCCAGCCGCGGAATTGGAGCAGTCCTTCTGCAGTACTACAGCGACTGTCCCCATTCCGTCGTCTACGCCAGTCGAAAGTTGCTCAACCGTGAAACAAGGTACCCTACGATTGAACGAGAATGCCTTGCTGTCATCTTCGCCGTCAACAGGTTTGACTTCTACCTCCGCGGTAAGGAGTTTATTTTAGAGGTGGATCACAAGTCTCTATTGTATCTATCTACTTTCAAGGGGAAAAATGATAGAGTGCTTCGTTGGGCTTTGTCTCTTCAAGCCTATAAATTCAGAGTCGTTTATGTGGCAGGGAAGGATAATTTGGGCGCTGACCTACTTAGCAGGGCTTGTTAACTTTTTTTGTAATCTACTTCCAGCAGATTCTTGTTTGGGGGACCGTGTAAGAGATTCGAACGGCCAGCCACTGATGACCTGCTGGCCTTGTTAACTACGCTCTGCCGGTCTCGTTATCCTACGCCCTGCCAGCCTCGTTATCCTACGCCCTGCCGGCCTTGTTATCCTCGCCGGCCTCTTTCAAGTCAGCTGGCCTTGATCCGTTCCCCTGGCTTCTCTACCTCCTCCTTGCCCGGCTTTTCCGAGGCAACGTCACAGCCCCGGCTAGCTAGACCAGGCAGACACCAGCCACAGCTCACCGTGAACACACCTCGCCTCCTCCACATTACGCTGGTCCTTTGTCTTACCAGGAAAGTTGCACTGCCTAGGCTCTTGTGCTGCCTCTCCCCTGGGCGCTACTGCCTACCCGTTCACCACTGCTGTCTCCCCGCTGCACTTCTGTTGAAGGACCTCACCTCTCCGGTCGTCTGCTGAGTTAGGATTTTTCTGGTGCACCCAACCCCGGTAACTCAGCAGACCAAACCTTGCACACAGCGGTGGTTATATATTTTATCTTTGTTGTTATTGAGGATAATTATACTCACTTTATTTTTGTGCTGTTTTCATTCCCAAAAGGCAATTAAGGCATTCTTGGCTATAACATCTTATTTTCGAAGGCCTCCCGTTTCCCTCACAATATAAATGACTTAGAGACATGAATAAACAGTGATATCAGTAAATTTGCCGATGACACAAAGATAGGAAGGCCGGTAAAGAATTTAGATGATGCTAGGATGCTGCAGGATGACTTAAATAGGCTGTACGAGTGGTCAGAGAAATGGCAGATGCAATTTAATGTTAACAAGTGTAACATTATGAGCGTAGGTAAAGGTAATAGGCTTGTAGACTACACATTAAATGACAATACCTTAGGAAGGTCATATAGTGTGAGGGACTTAGGAGTTCAAATAAACAGTGATTTGCGCCCCAGAGAACAGTGTATTATAGCTAGAAATAGGGCCAACAAGATACTGTAATTTATTAGTAGGTGTATGACAAATAGGAGTTCTGAGGTTATTCTGAAGTTGTATTTAGCGCTAATTAGATCCCACCAAGATTATGCAGCTCAATTTTGGTCCCCTTATTATAGGAAGGATATAGGCTCCTTGGAGGCAGTTCAGAGAAGAATGACCAAGATGATTCAGGGACTGAGAAATTTATCCTACAAAGATAGATTAAAACGTCTTCATCTCCACTCCCTAGAGGGAAGGAGGGCAAGAGGAGATATGATTGAGGTTTTCAAATGGGTAAAAGGAATTAATAAGGGAAACATTGATCAGATTTTTAAAGTTAGTAGTCAGGATAGGACACGTGGAAATGGGTACAAGCTAGAAAAACTTAGATTCAGGACAGACATAGATAGATATTGGTTCACTAACAGAGTCGTGAACGATTGGAATAGGCTGGATAGACACGTAGTAAGTGCTGAGTCAATGGGTAGCTTTAAAAGACGGTTGGATCAGAGTATGGATAGGGATGACAGGTGGGATGGCTAAATATTGGATTATTCCAAGGGTGGGGGACAAGGAGTTGCCTCGTGTAAGTCATTAACTGGCCTCTTGCAGTCTCCTCATTTTTTATGTTCTTATGTATACTGGTCAAATCGTGGGTATAGACTATGTATTGGCATCCTTGCACACCTGCCCGAGGCAGGTTCCAAGTCACCACTCCAGAAGGCAGGTCACAACTCCTGGCTAATATCCAGTACCTATTCACTGCTGGATGGACAGGGGCATGGGTGAAAGGAGACCACCCAACGTTTTCCACTCCCCCCCCGGAAATAGAATTTGCATTACAGTCGTGTATTTAGAAACTGCCATAGTGAATAGTTATTTGTATTACAGTTGTGTATATAGACATTCATAGTGAAAAATTGTTTACATTACAGTCGTGTATATAGACATTTTTTTCAGCTCTAAAAGTCTATTAGAGCTGGAAAAAAGAATTTGGGGAGCAGCTCATCAGCGTCTGCTGCTATGCTTGAAACAATGTGGGAAGGGTTGGAGTAGTATTATTGTTTTCCCATATATGGCGTTAATTCTCTGGTCCAGCTTTTCAAATATGAGTAAAAGCCTGTGGCTCAACTTGCCCCGCTCTCCCCTACCCATACCTCAAAGTATGTCTATCTTATTTATAACACTAATACTGCTTGTATAAAAGACTAAGTTCATGTACCTCCCTCTCTTTATCCCGTCTTTTGTCACTATTACCCATAACTCGAGAGAGAGAGAGAGAGAGAGAGAGAGAGAGAGAGAGAGAGAGAGAGAGAGAGAGAGAGAGAGAGAGAGAGAGAGAGAGAGAGAGAGAGAGAGAGAGAGAGAGAGATTTTTTGTTTTTATCAATTTATTACGCTCAAAGAGCGGCAGACCATTGTAATACAGACAATATTTGTTTACACGTGACTTCCCATTAGGGAAGTGACGAGGTTGATTGCCACAAGGGTTATCTGTGTCTCGCAGAACACACACTCACAGAACAGAATAGCGGTCAGCACCCACCGAAGTGTGGGTGTCGCACCAGAATGACATCCAAATTATTGTCTTTTAGAAGATAGTCACAAACACTGAGCAAGGGCCGAGCCTGAGGCAGCATATCACTGACCGAGGGGCAGCACTCGAGGCAGTAGTGGTGCAGACTATTAGCGTTGAGTGTGTCGCACAGCTTGCAGTTGGAGAAGTGAGAAATGTCCCCAGCATCAGACACTTGCCACACTGGTCGGTAACCAAGCCGAAGCCGAGCAGACACAATGTTGTGTCTCCGAACCATCAGACCGTGTCGGCGATACTTTGGTGGGGATAGACGGAAGTGGTCATAGTGCTGGATAGATACACTCTGAGGCCGCTCAGCTTCCGTGCGGTGGTGTGTGGAGAGATGAGCTGCTGCGTGTATCATCTTTTTGTAGCAACGGAGGGAGGGTGTGGCGCCGTCGGGCAGAGGGAGTCTGCAGGCGTCTTTTGCGAGGAGATCCACTGTGTCGTTAGCTGTAATGCCAACATGGGACGGAATCCATACGAACTGTACCTTGAGAGAACTGTCCAGAGCTGAGACTAATTGATGCAAAATTTTATTAACTTGGCAGCGGTGTGTGGGTTGTGGAGACGAGATGGCTTGAAGGGCAGACTGAGAGTCACACAAGATCACGCCATGCAATTGTCGTTCGCAGAGAAATGCAACGGCCAGCAGGAGTCCCCGTAACTCGCAGTAGGTGGAACTGGACGAGTTAGGCAGTCTGCTGCCAGCCCAGCCTCCCTCCGGTGGCTCTACGTCAGGTGAGTACATAGCGCACCCAGAGAGAGAGAGAGAGAGAGAGAGAGAGAGAGAGAGAGAGAGAGAATATCAACTAATAAATTAAGCAACAATAACAACAAAAAATAACGATAATAACACTACTACCAACACTAACAACAACAACAACAGTGATAACAATAATAATGACAATCATAACAACAATGATGATGATAATAATAATAATAATAATAATAATAATAATAATTACTGAAAACGACTTCTATGAACCTTTTTCCCATCTAGAACTAGACGAAGGGGAGAGAGAGAGAGAGAGAGAGAGAGAGAGAGAGAGAGAGAGAGAGAGAGAGAGAGAGAGAGAGAGAGAGAGAGAGAGAGAGAGAGAGAGAGAGAGAGAGAGAGAGAAAGTGTGTGTGTGTGTGTGTGTGTGTGTGTGTGTGTGTGTGTGTGTGTGTGTGTGTGTGTGTGTGTGTGTGTGTGTGTGTGTGTGTGTGTTATCTGATGACTGTATAATCTATATTTGTTCTCTAAGTGTTATCTAATGGCTATAACCTATATGTGTTTTTTCTTTTATTTCCTTGAGACTTTGATCTTCTTTGATCGGTTTTCTTCCTAAGTCAACTTCATTTACGTATTTCTTTACTGTATTCATCCACGGGTCTCCTCCACACATCATCTCCTCTTGCATTATTCTTTTCAACTCATTTTTCTCTCCTTCCAAACCATACTTGAAATATTTTGTGTATGCTTCTATTATTCTTCTATGCATACTTGAGGCTAATATTTCTCCTCTCAATGTTGATACTTGAGCGTATCTTGGTGCCGCTAGTATGTATCTACATACACTTTTTTTTTTATTATTCTAGTTCAGATTTTGTAAATTGGATGACATTTGTTCCGTGTAGTATGATATGGCTCTTACCTCTTCCTCTTCTTTTTCTTCCTTTGACCTGTTATGCTTCCCCAGTGTTGTCAGTGGGAAAAACAATAACTTACCATTACCAACGCTCGAAATGTAAAAAAGTACCACATGACAAAAAAGTATATAAAAAAGAATCTATTACTGATTTTAATAAGATATATTTTATAATGAAGATATTATTAAATATGATGAAATTCTTGATAATCATAATTAAGATTAAGACAACATCTTACGCCGGGCAGCAACGAAGAGTGTCTACAGTCTGCTGCAACATGATTGTGTGCTAAAAGAGAGAGAGAGAGAGAGAGAGAGAGAGAGAGAGAGAGAGAGAGAGAGAGAGAGAGAGAGAGAGAGAGAGAGAGAGAGAGAGAGAGAGAGAGAGAGAGAGAGAGAGAGAGAGAGAGAGAGAAAGAGAAATACATTAGAAGAACATATACCAGAAGACCGATTGGTCTATAACTAGGATATCTGCTGGACTACATACATACTACTACAAGAACACTAAGAGTTTGAGAACATTCCATTGTCATTATACTATAGCGCAATAGAACAGGCGCTTTCTGTTCTATCTTTAGTACTGTATACAGTTTTTTTACTTAAACCTCATACTTTTCGAGTTATTAAATAAAACGTGATTTCGAGAAAAAATGCCAAGGGGTGTATACACCCACGACAATGGCGTTGATAATTATTTCTTTTTTACAGATTCAAATTTCACTAAAATTGATCTATAGAGTATCTTCAATGGTTTTGGAGACAATCAGAAAGAAATAATGTTTTTAAAAATTAAATAAATGTGACATTTCTTCGATTGTTTACATTCCATTGTCATTATACTATAACTCAAAAGAACGGACGTTTTCTGCTCTTTCTTTAGTACTGTACACAGTTTTTACGTGAAGGAAGCACGTGAGGGAAGCAGCTTACATCACGTGCCTCCTCCAGTCTTAAGTAAGGCGCCAGTTATGATAGTTTACACTGCATTACCTAATATATAATTAATTCAGATACACAGAGAGGTGGAAACTCATATGTCTCCCTGCCGCTACACTACAAACCCTTTCGTTCCCTTTACTTCCATCCCTTTGAAGCAACTTTGAAGAGGAAAACTTGGGAGCATTTAAGTCTGTCATGGATGAAAAATATATGTATCCTTTATCAATATTGGTGAGTTTGATCCTGCGTTGGGTCGAGGTGTAGCCTTGGCTGTGTAATCTGTACCTACTCAACGTGGTCATGTTGGATGGCTACCTGCATCACCACGCCCACGAAGGGGAGGAAGAGGCTGGCGGAGGGGATGACGGAGGGACATTGAAGGGCGGAGAGGAGCAGCAACATCCAGCAAGCTCACGGAACTTGAGTCTTATCTCCTCCCTGCCCTCCGGCACGTCTTGTCCTCCCACAACCCCAATGCCCTGAGCAGAGAGTAGGTAAGGCGAGGGCACGAGCAGCTCAAATGGAATGCTTTCGTGCCAGGGAATTTGCTGGCAAAAATTGAGGCAAGGTGGAACGTACGGGATGGAATGGGATTCGTGTGTTTGTTTAGAGATATAGTACGCTTATTAGGTTAACTTGATTTTCTATATATCATTCAAGACTTAAATACTCTCTTTTTTGTCTCTTTTTTTTTTTCTCTCTTTCTCTCTCTTTACAAGATCAAGCCAGCAGCTACCAGGGTATAACCAAACAAAACAAAGGAGAAAGCCGCCAGAAGAACCACGCGACACACAACATTACACTTGGCTGCCGTCATATCCTTCCACCACCACCACCACCACTTCTTCCTTGCGTCGTGATCCTCTCTCGGGAACATTTTCATCACCATGACGGGCGTCTTACGTTCTCTCAGCAGCAGGAAGTTCACCACCACGTTGGAAATGACCACCAGGAAGCAGAAGTAAATGTGCAACACGTACCATAAGTCCAGTGCCTTCAAGTAAGGTGTTTTAACGGTGGTGGTTGCGGTTTGAGCGGAGAGGCTCACCAATACAAGCAGTGAGGTGAGTGAAGCCATAATTCTTTCGTTGAAGTCATCGAGGTTGAAGTAGAGTGTTGAGTAACAGATAACGAACATGAGGCAGCTGGGACTGAAGGTGTTGGTGACATGGTACATAGCCTGGCCGCTCAGGTAGATGGTGAAGGTGAGTTGGTTGCTGTGAGTGTTGACAGTCAAGTTACGAAGGTAGAAGTCAGATAGATCGTGGCTCCTGTTGTAGTGTAGGACGTAGTAGTCCCCCAAGGCTTGCATGTGTTCCCACTTCATTTGTTCATTGTTTCCGAGTAAGAGTGTCATTTTACACTCGTATTCACCGAAGGGAAACTTGTACAGCTTCAGGTTACACGGACTCGAGATGAGGAGATTTATTTCCATCCAGATCATAGTTTGCATGTTGTGCACCTGCTTGCCTGCGGGGCGTGAAGCACAGGTTACAAAGGTACTTCCATTCACAACACAATAACATTTAGTTCATTCACTTGAGAAGGAAAGGAGGAAATTATAGTTGCAATTATACTAAAATATAATTCCAAGAAACTAACTGTGTGTGTGTGTGTGTGTGTGTGTGTGTGTGTGTGTGTGTGTGTGTGTGTGTGTGTGTGTGTGTGTGTGTACAACACTTACTCATGAAGGGGTCGCTAAGGTTAAGGTTCTGTTGGAAGGCCAGTCCTTTATAATCCCAGTGGACAGAACAGGCGGAGCTGAGGTACTCTGTGGACGACTTTTGTCCTGAGGTGTCGCCTTGCATCACCTCTAGCGGCGGGGTCCAGATTTGTTGACACGGGAGCGTGTTGTCCAGAACACTGAAGAACACGAACTGGAGGCGATCGTCCTTCCAGGAGAGGTTCAGTTTGATCGCTAATTCAGCAAACTTCTTAAATGCTGTTATTTTTCCAATGTTGGTGATGGTGAGGTTGTATTTGACAATCTCTTGCATATATTCACGGAAGGCGCTGAGGGTTCGGTGATGTATCGGGACGTAACCCAAGTGCACGCCGCCACAGTCTTGTTCGTCGCTGCCGTCATCCAGCTGTTGTACATTATGATCACAGCGGTACGAACCCAGGACGCAGACCCCGTCGTTGTCAGAAAACTCGAGTGGGTTGCAGGAGGCCAAGGTAAGGAGGGTGGTGGTGGTGGTGGTGGTGGTGAGGGTGGTGGAAGGTCCTTGCAGATAGCGCCAAAGTTTCCGTCCAAGAGGCCACGTGTGGTCGGTGAGCCAACGCCTGTGGTGTAAGTTAGACCACAGCGTCCATCCGCCCTTCACCACGCTGATGTTGCTGATGCCTTCCTTACCTTGGAAATAAAACCCTTCCTCTGGCATGGGTTTAAGGGAGTAGTAACGGTCAAACCCTTCAACGGCGCCGAAAAGGGTGTAGCGGAGGGCGGTGGACACTCGACACGTGGTGGTGGGAAGGTCCTGGACACAGGCCATCTCGGGCCATCACAGGCCGCCTCGGGCAAGCCAGGCCGGGCACGTGGCGTTGATGGCAAGATGATCACTGCTACTACCAGCCCACAACCACGTATCTACTGCTTCCTTCCCCTGTTGCTGCTGCTGCTGCTGCTTTAAAATCCACCCTCCTAGGCCTCTACACATACGGTTGAAGCCCCGGTACCCATCCGGACCATTCAACGTGACCTCGTGTTCGTCCTCGACACACACTACCTCGTCCTCGATCTCCGTGAGGAAGGCGGCGCCAAACACTCTCCACGACTTAAGGGAGTTCAAGTCCTCTCCAGCCTTGAGCATGGCCGGGCAGGAGGTGGGCGGGAGGGTGGCGTGAGTGAGGGGCGGGCGGTGGGACACAGCTGCCACGAACCCAACGAAGGACGAGAACACACCCACTAGGCTGCCAAGATGAACACTCCACCATCCCACGGCACCGCTGAGCGCCTCCAACTCACCCAGCGTGGTGACGCGAGGACCCACACTCACCCACGCCTGCATGGAACACACACACAAACAGAGAGAGAGAGAGAGAGAGAGAGAGAGAGAGAGAGAGAGAGAGAGAGAGAGAGAGAGAGAGAGAGAGAGAGAGAGAGAGAGAGAGAGAGAGAGAGAGAGAGAGAGAGAGAGAGAGAGAGAGAGAGAGAGAGAGAGAGAGAGAGAGATACACTCAATTCAATATAGGTTGTTCTGCCAGCCATGACTGAGGTGTTCATGATACCTGTAACACTTACCTGGTAGGGGGTGAAGGCTTCCAGGACGGTAGGGGGGGCAGGGGACGGGCGCCGCACTCCGATACACACAGGGGTCCACGCCCCTGCCGGCAGGAAAGTGCCCACTTGATGCTCTTCACCCTGCACTTCCACCCGCACGTTCCTCCCAAGCCCAAGTAGACCTACACATGACCAGGTAATTATTATATTATATTACATATATACATATATATTATATACATATATTATATACATATATTATATTATTATATTACATCACGTGTGTGGATATAATTAAGATCATTCATTGTTTATAAGGAATGATGGTTATTTTTCTTATCCAATCAATATGATAACAGTGAAAGCATAACACATTCTAACCCGTAACTTATGAACTGGAATATCATCATGTCTCTTTTTTTTTCCATGTTTATTCCAGTGGAGGTGAGGTGAGGTGAAGTGAGTTGATGGTACACTTACTGAGTACAACAAGTGTGGTTGTGTTAGCTGCGAGGTGCATGATGACCGCGTTGTTAGTGTCCTGTTGCTCCAGTGGCTGCACCAAAGCACACAAGGTCATACCATCACCACTACCTTCCCGCCACTCCGTCTGGATAGAAGCCCTGGACTCCTCCGTCGCCACCACGGCCACACCAATCACTGTAACGGTGGGAAGGTACTCGACACACACACACACACACACACACACACACACACACACACACACACACACACACACACACGAAAAAAAAAATACATACTTCCATACTACAGGTCTACTATGTATGAGTATGTCAGTGTGTGTATGTGTGTGTGTGTGTGTGTATACCTGGAGTCACCGTCTGCATCATCATCAACATCATCATCATCATCAGCAGCAGCAGCATGAAGGTTGTAATCGTCCACCACGCCATTAGTACACGTCCTATGGAGAGGAAAACACACACACACACACACACACACACATCATCAGGAATCAAACGGAATGAGACCTTTAAGACCATAGATAACATATATAAAAATTAAACCGAGAAATATCACGCATAGGTAATACAATCTATCGAAACGGAAATGTCAAATCACCTTAACAATAAACGAAAGATACTTGAGAAAAACAAAACAAAGGAAAACATGAGATAGAGAGAAAAGGAGAAAAGATATTCATACAATTTAAGTGTTCACGTACCAACCAGTTCGTTGATGCGTTGACAGTGGTGGTGCAAGTGAAGAATGCGTACGGAGAGAGAGGAAGGAAGGGCAGGTGTGGCGGGAACGAATACATAATGCAAGGACCATTAACAGTGTATATTTGCGTAGTCATTATACAAGGAATAATGGGTGCCTAAAGAAGGTTGCACCGCTGTGTATTGTATGTTATAGGGTCGTAATGCATCAGTAGAAGGAGTTATATAATGTTTTATGTTACGTGAATGATGAATGATTAGGATGGAGGGTAATTTCCAAGGCACGTGTGTGTGTGTAATAATAATAATAATAATAATAATAATAATAATAATAGACGGTTTATTAGAAAAGCAGTCATAAACTGAAAATATACATTTTAAAATTGCTTGGTTTAAGTGTGTGTGTGTGTGTGTGTGTGTTGTGTGTATGTGTGTGTGTGTGTGTGTGTGTGTGTGTGTGTGTGTTCAGAATATGGATACATGTTTTTTCTTATGAAGGAATGTTTTTCTTTTCTTTTTTCTCTTATCTATTTCTACTTTTCGTTTGTTTGATTATATAAGTGAGGCGTTTTAACCATTTATAAAAATCGTACAAAATGTTTTGAAGGTGACCTACTCTTTTTTTCCTATCAGTCTTACCATTCAATATAATAAAAAGTAATTATTAAATGGATAATTCATGTGATACCTTGTGATGAATGCATAATAAATAAATGTTCTTATTTCATTACACGGAGATCTTTTTTTCCGTCAGTTTCCTAGATTTATATTATATATATTATGTACTTGAAAGTTATTGTGTATTTTATTTTTCTGGTATATATATTTAGTTAGTATTTACATAGGCATAGACTACACCATACTTGACTGGACACTCGCGACAATCGCTGACAGACGATATTACATTTCGGTCCTATAGATTCCGCTGCTATGAGTGATGACAGATAATACTTCATATTATCAGTTCATATTCTACTTAGGACATTGTATTTCATGTCTTTACAATCAGTAATGATTGCTGAACCATGGCTGAACATAAAAAATGATTTTACAACTTTTGCAAGTAGGAAATTAACATAAAGATTACAAGTTTGAGTGAAAAATCGTGTGGGAGTTGTGTATAAAGCATATTTTTTATAGCAAAAAAATTTGGCAAATTCGCAATAATTTCTGAAATAAAACATCACATATTGTGAAATAACCATTCCTGAATATGATTTGATTGTGATCAAATGTCATATAATCGTTATATCGGCTTGGGAATGATTTTTTCATAACAATTCGTGGCGCGAAAGGCAAAAGGCGAAAGAGGTCACAAGAAGAAGAAGAAGAAGCCCAAAACAATCCTTTACAAAGGTCAACAACATAAATAGTTCAATTCATTGGTCCCATGACGCTATTATAAGTCTCATGGAAAATGTTCATGAGCAGAAGAAGAAGAAGAGAAGTGCTTCCTCCATAACGGCTTGTGTTGTTGTTATGATCAGCTGATTCCACAAGGTTAGTTCTTCTACGTGTGTGACCAGACTGGTAGTCGTATCGCTGTAAATCCAGAAAAAACGGAAGCCAGGCTAGCGTTAGCAAAACCTAGTGTGACCGTAGCTTCATCAGCTTCTATTGTATACTCTGAATCATGCTTGAAATAAGATTTGAAACTATTTCCAAATATTTTGTTTGTTTTCTACGTTTTCACTGAGCATGACAGGATAAAAGGAAAAGTACGTACGCCGGGAAAGTGATGTATGGTGATAAGATCATTGGAAAGAACATTGCTAGATAGAAGAGGAGGAGGAGGCAATGAAACCAACAAGCTGACTAGAGACCATCACCAATAAGGAATTACAATGGAGTTATTTTACACAGTCTCTGAGAAACGCTCTCTCGATGACACTCAGCAAACATCGTAAGTTGATTAGGAATGTTAAAATTTTTCTTCTTGATGTTATTTATGGGTATATGAAAGTATGAGTGAAGTATGAGTATGAGTGAATTGATTACGAGTGACTTAGGGTGTTGTGTTCAAGTTTTGGTTATAGTTTACAATTACTCTCAACACTAAGGTGTTGTGTATCCTGCCATGCTCAGTGAAAACGTAGAAAACAAACAGAATATTTAGAAATAGTTTCAAATCTTATTTCAAGCATGCATGTATATTAGTATAGACTACATTGGCTATGTATGTATGCGTTTTCAGTTTAAAATTTCAATATTCCTGGAAATTATTGCAAATATGGTGTTTTTATTGGTGTCTTAGGATTTAATAATTGTCACCCACCGATGACGTATGTTGACTGATTTGTTTTTGTTGCTCATAAACATATACTTCACATCACTCTGAGTTGTTTGCTTTTTGTTTGAGGTTTCTATGATGATTTTAAGTATTTTATTCAAATAAAACAAACAAAAAATCGCCTCAGGAATCATTTACGAAAGACCCGATTTCGAGTGCACAGTCACGTATGGTGTATTCTATGGTATTGCATATTAATATAAACTACATGGGCTATGCATGTAAGTGTTTTTAGATTGAAATTCCAATATTCCTGGAAATTATTGCAAATTTTATGTTTTTTATTGGTGTCAGGATTTAATAATTGTCGCCCACCGATGACGTATGTTGACTAATTTGTTTTTGTTGCTCATAAACATATTCTTCACATCACTCTGAGGTGTTTGCTTTTTGTTTGAGGTTTCTATGATGATTTTAAGTATTTTATTTAAATAAAACAAACAAAAAATCGCCTCAGGACACATTTGCGAAAGACCCGATTTCGAGTGCACAGTCACGTATGGTGTATTCTATGGTATTGCATATTAATATAGACTACATGGGCTATGCATGTAAGTGCTTTCAGATTGAAATTCCAATATTCCTGGAAATTATTGCAAATTTTGTGTTTTTCTTGGTTTCTTAGGATTTAATAATTGTCGCCCACTGATGACGTACGTTGACTAATTTGTTTTTGTTGCTCATAAACATATTATCTACATCACTCTGAAGTGTTTGCTTTTTATTTGAGGTTTCTATCTTGTTTCTAAGTATTTTATTTGATTTTTCTAAAAATCTGCTGTAGGACCGGTTTGCAAAAGGTCAGATTTCGAGTGTCCAGTCAAGTATAGTGTAGTCTATGACATAGGATATACCGGAGATCTCTTACAAACGGTGGGGGTGGGGCAGGGGCAGGGAAGAACAGTTGATAATGGCGCTCAAAGGAAGAAGGGAAGAAACTAATTGATAACCATACAGTAACTATTTTCCCGTACCGTATCACTAACTAAGGAATTGTAATTTTGTCACCTCTTCCCACCCTAGTACATCCTAATCCCACCCTATACCCGCTCTGTCTCACCCTTTTTCCACCCTATATGACCCTCTCTCCACCCTAGCACCACACTTACATAAGATCATAATAATTGATGAGACTGCAAGAGGCCAGTTGATGACCTACACGAGGCAGTTCCTTGTCCTCCACCCTTGGAATAATCCAATATTTAGCGCCTACGCTACCTACGCTCATAATGCTACACTTGTTAACATTAAACTGCATCTGCCATTTCTCTGACTACTCGTACAGCCTATTTAAGTCATCCTGCAGTATCCTAGCATCATCTATATTCTTTACCGGTCTTCCTATCTTTGTGTCATCGCTAATTTACTGATATCACTGTTTATTTCTGTCTTTAAGTCATTTATATAGATTATGAATAACAACGGTCCTAGTAGCTACTGATCCCTGTGGAACTCCACTAGTGACATTATCCCATTGTGGAAAGTGATAAACAGAAGTAGAGAAGGGTTAGAATTGGATGTGAAATGACAAAGAATGAAAAGATTAGTATGGTGAATCAATGGACTGGCCGACTAGGGAGTGTAGCAAGAATGAGAGCGAGCAAATATGATGTGTTGAGATAGGTATGGAAGACTGTAGCTGTTTGAAGTGTTATGTACGGTGTGGCAGTAATTGTATGGAATGAGAGTGAAATAGACAAGTTGAAAGTAGGATAGAATAGAGTAGCAAGAATGGCACTGAATGCACCAAGGTATGCAGCTGTAGAAGCTTTGAAAAGTGATTTGAGATAGACTACGTTTAGGGAGAGACATATGAAAACGACCTTGAGATACAAAGTAAGGCTGGAACGAATGAAGGATACAGGAATAGTACGAAAGCCTTATTTGTGGAATGTAAGGAGCAGTAAGTGGGAGAAAAAGTGTATGAAGATGGTAGACAAGAGTGGCATGCTGGTTATGTGGGTGCATAGATTTTCTGAAGGGAGAGAAAGGGTGTATGAATGGAAAGTGATGAACAGAAGTAGAGAAGGTTAGAGTGGGATGTAAGAAAGTGGGATAGACAAAACAATGAAAGGTGTGGGACTGAGTAAGTGGAAGACTAAGATGAACGAAAGAAGACTTTGGAATGGTACAGAAAGAAAGAGGCCCCAATGTATGTAAGGTGGTATGATGGAAGCCTGGGTGGTAATCTTCTCTTTCGAGCTAGGGCACAGTGTATGGATGTAAATGCAAGGAACTACAGATGGTCAGATTCCCGTAGCAGTGTGCCATGTGTGTGGCATGGGAGAGGATGAGACGGTAGAGCATGTAGTAACTAAAGGAATGTGAGAAGTATGACCGGGACAGAATGGAAATGATGCATGTGACTGAAATGGTACGTGAAATGAATGAAGTGATTGAAAGAACTGGAAGGGAATGGATGGTGTTGTTAGTGTGACTGTGTGGAGAGACGGGTACAAGGATGATTGATGTAAAATTAATGAAGTGATTGAAAGAACTGGAAGGGAATGGATGGTGTTGTTGGCGTGACAGTGTGGAGAGACGGGTACAAGGATGATTGACGTGAAATGAATGAAGTGATTGAATAATAAGGAATGGATGGCAGCTTGATAGAAAATGATGAGGAAATTAGTAAGGAATTAAATAAATACTTCTTGTCCGTATTTTCTCAGGAAGAGTCGTGTAGGAAACTGGAGCCAGTACAGATTTTTAGGGGACAAGAGATTGATTAATTAAGCGCACTAGTCATAAGTAGGGCAGTAGTTAGCAAGGAAATAGATAGACTTAAAAAGACTAAATCTCCAGGGCGGGACGACATTTTTCCGAGGATTTTTAGGGAATGTAGAAAAGAACTCGTTGAACCCATTGCGATGATTTTTAGAGAATCACTAGACACAGGAGTAGTTCCTAGGCTATGGAGGCAGGCAAATGTGGTTCCTATATTCAAGAAAGGAGATAAGGCAGAAAGTAGTAACTACCGCCCAATTAGTTTAACATCAGTGGTAGGCAAGATGTTAGAAGCTATCATAGCAAGGGCAATTAGAAAACATTTAAATAATCACATGCTAATTAGACATAGTCAACATGGTTTTAGCAAGGGGAAGTCACGCCTCACAAATTTATTATCCTTCTATAGGAAAGTATTTGAAACCATAGATAAGGGAGACGAGTATGTTATAGTTTATTTGGACTTAAGTAAGGCCTTTGGCAGAGTATCCCATAGCAGACTATTAAGTAAAGTTAAGGCTCACGGCATAGGTGGGAAGGTACTTGAATGGATTAGGGGATGGCTTACTGGTAGGGAACAGAGGGTACAGATTATTGGGAAGAAATCAGAATGGAGTAATGTCACTAGTGGGATACCACAGCGATTAGTACTAGGACCGTTGTTATTCATAATCTATATAAATGACTTAGAGACAGGAATAAATAGTGATATCAGTAAATTTGCCGATGGCACATGGATAGGAAGACCTGTAAAGAATTTAGATGATGCTAGGATGCTGCAGGATGATTAAATAGGCTGTACGAGTTGTCAGAGAAATGGCAGATGCAGTTTAATGTTAACAAGTGTAGCATTATGAGCGTAGGTAATAGGCCTGTAGACTACACATTAAATGACACTATCTTAGGAAGGTCAAATAGTGTGAGGGACTCAGGAGTTCAAATAAACAGTGACTTGCGCCTCAGGGAACAGTGTATTATAGCTAGAAATAGGGCCAACAAGATACTGGGATTTATTAGTAGGTGTGTGACAAATAGGAGTTCTGAGGTGATTCTGAGGTTGTATTTACTGCTAGTTAGATCCACCTATGCAGCTCAATTTTGGTCCCCTTATTATAGGAAGGATATAGATTCCTTGGAGGCAGTCCAGAGAAGAATGACCAAGATGATTCAGGGGCTGAGAAATTTACCCTACAAAGATAGGTTAAAACGTCTTAATCTCCACTCCCTAGAAAAGAGGGCAAGAGGGGATATGAGGTTTTCAAATGGGTAAAAGGAATTAATAAGGGAAACATTGATCTGGTTTTAGAATTTAGTAGTCGGGATAGGACACGTGGAAATGGGTACAAGCTAGAAAAACATAAATTCAGGACAGACATAGGTAGATATTGGTTCACAAACAGTCGTGAACGATTGGAATAGGCTGGATAGACATGTAGTAAGTGCTGAGTCAATAGGTAGCTTTAAAAGACGGTTGGATCAGATTATGGATAGGGATGACAGGTGGGATGGCTAAATATTGGATTATACTAAGGGTGGGGAACAAGTAGCTGCCTCGTGTAGGTCATTAACTGGCCTCCTGCAGTCTCCTCATTTCTTATGTTCTTATGTTCTTATAAACTGGAAGGGAATGGATGGTGTTGTTGGTGGGGATACGAGTACAAGGATGATTGGCGTGAAATGAATGAAGTTAGTGAAGGAACTGGAGGAGAATGGATGGTGTAGTTCGTGGGACTGTGTAGGCTGATTGACGCGGTGAAAGATGCCATCCATTTCCTGGAGAAAATGTGGTATGCGAGATTTAGAAACTAGGGAAAAAAAAAATATATATATATATATATATATATATATATATATATATATATATATATATATATATATATATATATATATATATATATATATATATATATATATATAATATGTTTTCTATTTTAAGAACATAAGAACATAAGAAATGAGGAGACTGCAAGAGGCCAGTTAACGATCTACACGAGGCAGTTCCTTGTCCTCCCTCTTGGAATAATCCAATATTTAGCCATCCAACCTGTCATCCCTATCCATACTCTCATCCAACCGTCTTTTAAAGCTACCTATTGACTCATCACTTACTACGTGTCTATCCAGCCTATTCCAATCGTTCACGACTCTTTGTGAATCAATATCTACCTATGTCTGTCCTGAATCTAAGTTTTTCTAGCTTGTACCCATTTCCATGTGTCCTATCCTGGCTACTAAATTCTAAAACCTGATCAATGTTTACCTTATTAATTCCTTTTACCCATTTGAAAACCTCAATCATATCCCCTATTGCCCTCCTTCTCTCTAGGGAGTGGAGACTAAGACGTTTTAACCTATCTTTGTAGGGTAAATTTCTCAGCCCCTGAATCATTTTGGTCATTCTTCTCTGAACTGCCTCCAAGGAGCCTATAGCCTTCCTATAATAAGGGGACCAAAATTGAGCTGCATAATCTAGGTGGGGTCTGACTAACGCTAAATACAACCTCAGAATGACCTCAGAACTCCTATTTGTCACACACCTACTAATAAATCCCAGTATCTTGTTGGCCCTATTTCTAGCTATAATACACTGTTCCCTGGGGCGAGAGTCACTGCTTATTTCAACTCCTAAGTCCTCACACTGTATGACCTTCCTAAAATAGTATCATTTAATGTGTATTCTACAGACCTATTTCCCTTACCTACGCTCATAATACTACACTTGTTAACATTAAACTGCATCTGCCATTTCTCTGACCACTCATACAGCCTATTTAAGTCATTCTGCAGCATCCTAGCATCGTCTAAATTCTTTACCTGCTTTCCTATCTTTGTGTCATCGGCAAATTTACTGATATCAGTATGTATTCATGTCTCTAAGTCATTTATATAGATTATGAACAACAACGGTCCTAGTACTGATCGCTGTGGTACCCCACTAGTGACATTGCCCCATTCTGATTTCTTCCCATTGATCTGTACCCTCTGTTCCCTACCAGTAAGCCATCCCCTAATCCATTCTAGTACCTTCCCACCTATGCCATGAGCCTTAACTTTACTTAATAGTCTCCTATGAGATACTCTGTCAAAGGCTTTACTGAAGTCCAAATAAACTATATCATACTCGTCCCCCTTATCTATTGTTTCAAATACTTTCCTATAGAAGGATAATAAATTTGTGAGGCATGACTTCCCCCTTGCTAAAACCATGTTGACTATGTCTAATTAACTTGTGTTCATCTAAATGTTTCCTAATTGCCCTTGCTATGATAGCTTCTAACATCTTGCCTACCACTGATGGTAAACTAATTGGGCGGTAGTTACTACTTCCTGCCTTATCTCCTTTCTTGAATATAGGAACTACATTTGCCTGCCTCCATAGCCTAGATACTACTCCTGTGTTTAGTGATTCTCTAAAAATCATTGCAATAGGTTCAACAAGTTCTTCTCTATATTCCCTAAGAATCCTCGGAAAAATGTCGTCTCGCCCTGGAGATTTAGTCTTTTTAAGTCTATCTATTTCCTTGCTAACTACCTCCTTACTTATGACTATTTCGCTTAATTTATCATCCTCTTGTCCCCTAAAGATCTGTACTGACTTCAGTTCCCTACCCGACTCTTCCTGAGAAAATACGGACAAGAAGTATTTATTTAATTCCTTACTAATATCCTCACCATTTTCTATCAAGCTGCCATCCATTCCTTTAAGAGGTCCTATTTTTTCCTTTGTTTTAGCCTTGTACAACTGATAGAATCCCTTTGGATCCTTCTGGCCTTCTCTAGCAATCCTAACCTCATAATTCCTCTTTGCAGTCCTAATATCCTTTTTAACCTTCCTAGCTAGGTCATTATACTGCCCTACTACCTGTACTTCACCTCTTTTAATTATCCTATAGAGTCCCCTTTTTAATCCAATTTCCCTTCTAATGTTGCTATTCATCCATTTTGAATTATTTTTATTTGACCTAATTCTCCTCTTAGGTATATGCTGTTCCTGCCCTGTATAAATTTCCCTTACTATGCTATTATAATGCAATTCTATCTCGATGTTTTGATCCTCCTCTCTGCCTACTCCTATATCCTCCCAATTTATTCCCTGGAAATAATGTCTGAGGCCCTGGTAATTTCCTTTTCTAAAATCTGGTACTAAAGCAGTGTTCTGTTCTATCTGCCTCTTTGCATTAATCTTGAATCTAATTTCGTGGGGGTCACTAACAACAAATCTCGGTCCTATCTCAACCTGACTGACCAAAGTTTCATTATTCATTAAGACCAGATCTAAAATATTTTCTTATCGCGTTGTGTGAAAAAACCATCCTGGACGACATTTAAGAATTCCTCCGAGCACCCGTCTCCTGTCATACTATCCCAGTCTATTCTCCTATAATTAAAGTCCCCCATAATGCACACATTATTATACCTAGATGCCCTTGCAAGCTCCTGCATCAGGGGTGCACTAGCTGCTTCGTCTAAATCCGGAGGCCTATATATAATGCCTACAACTAACTTATTCCCTCTGTTTAGCTATTCATATTTTTTCTCACAGGAACTGCCGCTACAAAGGCCTGCTGACTTGTAGGGAACTACTAATTACTACATAGTACATGTTGAATCAAAATCAAAATTAAGAAAAATGAAGACGTAGCGGAAAAAAAGTTGTGGGGTCTCCTTTCACCCCTGGCCCTGTCCACCCACCAGTGAATGCTACCATGCATAGCCATAGTTGTGAGTCACAACCATGGCTATGCAGATTGTGACCGCTTCTAGAGTGGTGGCCTCGGCGAGGTGTGAAAGGATACCGTTACAAAAGCTATACCCGCGATCCATCCCCAACAGTGTGAAGTATGCGTGTGATTCTGACTGAAATGGGACGTGAAATTAATTGAATTATTAAAAGAACTGGAAGGGAATGGATGGCATTGTTGCTGGGACTGGGAGGGGATATGAGTGAATGGATGATTGACGCAGTGAAAAATTTCCTGGAGAAAATGTGGTATGCGAGATTTACAAACTAGGACGTGTACATAAAATATGTTGTTTCGTTTCTTCTCTTCTTTTTTTCTATCTTCACTGAAGTTGCTACCGCTACGAAGGCCTACCTTGTAGGGAACTACTTGTTGCTCCAAACCAGGCCTTTGAATCGGCAGCACCTGTGAAAGAAAACAAAAAATAAACAGCAGAAAAAGAAAAAAAAAATACTCAGCAGAATTGCTTCTTAAATCTAACATTCCACACATTTTCAAGGAATTCTTTCACAGTCTTTTCCATTCGTCCATTTGCCACACCATTCAGTCCCAACAGCAGCACCATCCACTCACAACCAGGGTTGGATAAAATACAATTGTATTTGTATTTGAATTGTATTTAAATACAATTTTAATGTATTTGTATTTGTATTTATATTTTGGCATCCAGTGAAAAATGTATTTTGTATTTGTATTTGTATTTCGAGTGTCAAATCCATTTGATTTTGAGAAGGATATGCAGACTCGCAGAGAGAGAGAGAGAGAGAGAGAGAGAGAGAGAGAGAGAGAGAGAGAGAGAAAAAAAAACAACAACATGATTTACGAGTCTATGACACGTATATCATCCCTGTCCCACTCCCGTCCCAGCCCCGCTCGCTGGTGTGCGGTGGCTAATAGCCACCAGCTAGCGGAGCTATATATACGCGACGATTATGCGTGAGTTACTTTCAGTTTATTGACATCACTGACAACCTGAAACTGTTGCGAAGAAGGTGGTTAGCGTACTCAAGTATCAGAGGAGACTGGTGACTGGCACTGCCTGGTGGTCAAGACAAGTGGATGGGTGGTACAATTTTAATTGTGTCATAGCAGAGATAAGCTATGTGTGTGTATTTACCTAGTTGTATTATACAGGGTTCGAGCAGGGCTCATTATGTCCTGTCTCCGTATCTATATCTATCCAACTTTTCTTTAAAGGTATGTAGTATATTGGCTGCTGTAACAACCTCTTCGCTCAAGCCATTCCAAGTGTCCACAGTTCTATGTGGAAAACTATACTTCTTGATGTCTCTCAAACACTGATGTAGTGCCAACATAATGTCAGAAGTATTTTTATTTGTATTTTTGGAATTTGGAATAGAAGTATTTGTATTTGCAATTTTTGAGCTAGTAGTTGTATTTGTTTTTGTATTTCCAGATTCAGAAATAAAAGTATTTGTATTTGTATTTGTATATTTGGAATCCCGAACAAAAGTATTTGTAATTGTATTTGACTTATAAAAAATCAGTATTTGATCCAACCCTGCTCACAACCAGTCATTCCACCCACCACATTGATTCCACGCCCTAATTCATTCAGAAACACTCTCATCATATCCGCACGTGCTCTCTCATACCTCTTGCATTCAAACATCAGATGCACCACAGTCTCATCCATATCCCTGTCACACATCCCACACTCTTTCTTCCTATCCTCTGGCCATCTATAGGTCCTATCATTCACTTGCACACACCGCGCAGTGCGCTCTCACTCTGAACAGAAGGTCACCACTTAGGCTATCATCATACCAAACTTCATGCTTTGGGGCCTCTTTCTCCCTATACCACCTCAGAGTTTCCTTCTGAGACTCGCTAAGTCCATCCGCTTTCACTGCTCTATCTATCTCCCTTTTCCATTTTCTCTCATCGCACTCTGCCCTCTCTCTGTTTCTATCTGTCATTCTCCATTCAACAACATTCTGTCCATCCTCAAAAGGCCTGTGCACCCTCCTAACTAACATACCATTCTTGTCATACTAACATACCATTCTTTCTTCAAGTTTCTTGCTAGTCTTGTTTCATTCATTCTCTCTAATCTCACTTTATATCTCAGTGTTGCTTTCATCTGCCTTTCCCTAAAAGTGCTCCACCCCATATCCTCTCTCAGTGCTTCTACTGCTGCATACCTAGGTGCATTCAGAGCCATTCTAGCTACCTTGTTTTGTTCCATCTCTAACTTTTCTATCTCACTCGCATTCCAAGCCATTACATCCATACCATACAGGATACTTGGGACAGCCACACTCTTCCACACTTCCCTGAAGTTCCCTCAGTATCTCATACTTGCATGCTCTCATTCTTGCTGCACTCCCTGCGACCTACCCATTGATTCGTCATACTTATCTTTTCATTCTTTGCTCTCACATCTATCTGTACTCATCCACACTTCTAAGTACTTGTATTCTTTAGGCTGTTGTAACTCCTTTTCATCTAACATCCAGGTGGTATTACACTCATTCTCTGACCAATTGACTACCATTATCTTACTCTTCTCACTACTGAAGCTCACTCCAAAGTCTCTACTCTCTTCCAAACCCTCCTATCACATCTAAAACACTTTGTAGTTTTTCTGCCGAGTGCCGACTCACTCATAACAACCACATCATCCGCATAAAGTAACATGCATATCTTTTCCTCTTCAACTTTCACTCCCACATTCATTCTTCTTATCCTGGCAGCTAGCTCTTCAGTATAGGCGTTTACATGTAATGTCAAGACCACTTGCCAAGATGCAATGACTAGGCAAATTCTGACCAACATATCGCAAACACTTTCAATATACGAATTTCTGCGTTTGCGAGTGTTTTGCCTCTGGTCATGTAACGAATCACAGCTCATCAAACTTCAGAACTTCATCTGTGTAGACACTGAGCGAGATAATATTTCGATTAAATAAGAGGAAAGTAAGACGTTCAAGACCATAACAGTTGTAGAAATAAATAAGATTTATAATATATATGTTGTTTTTTATATAAAAGCTAACCAAAAACAAGCATAAAGCTTGAAATATATTAGGGAAGTGTTGAAAATAACGAAATGTGGGCCCTCTACGTGGGTGGAGCGAATCGGATCTGTGTGTTTTCATGAGAAAGAATTTGGGTATATATTTCAAATAAATCAGAGGAAAGTAAGATGTTTGAGACCATTATAGTTGATCGTCTACATAAGATTTATATTATCTATATTGTTTTTAATATAGAAGAACGCCAAAGACAAGCAAAAAGCTTGTAATATATTAGAGAAATGTAGAAAATAACAAGATGTGGCATTCAAACCTGTGTGGGTGTTGATGTTTCAATGCATTTTGTGGTTAAAGTTTGGATGACGGTCGACGGTGGCGCCATCTGATGGGATGCAGTAGTAACTAATTTCTTTTTAGGGGTATCTTAGATATTTTTAATCATCCTGGTATTTTCCCTCCTTCACAATTTCTGGACCACTCATTTAATTTATTTCAAGGTAATAAAAACAATATATATATATTCTTGTTTTTTATTTTTATCAAGGGTTAAAACCAGATAATTTATATACCATGCATGCAAACTACTTAAGTAATGAAAGCACCGAAAGCAAAATTTTGGTAATTTTACAGATAAGATGGATAATGCGGCAGAAATAATTTGTTAGAATACTTTCCACAAAGCAAACATATATATATATATATATATATATATATATATATATATATATATATATATATATATATATATATATATATATATTGGATTTGGTGAAATACTGCAACCTAATTAAGATGTGATTATACCAAGAAAATAAACACTCTTTTTGAGGTAATAATTTACACTATCATATGGAAAAAAAAAAGTAAATAAAAAGCCATAAAGCTGCTTTACATTACATGTTGATATCAAATAAGAACAATTACCAAGCACATAGGATTAAAACCAGCCATATAATTACATCCCATACATGTAAACTACTGCAAGCATAATTTTGTAAGTTTTACAAACAAGAACGATATTGTTCCAGAAATAATTATTAGATTAACTTCCACAAAGGAAAAGCCAGAAAAGATATTGCATATATTAAGTTATTAGTAACCAAATTGTGATGTGATTATACTAACTGCAATATAAACACCATAGCATTAAGGCGATAATCAACACCATAATATGAGATTTTGTGCAATTATGGAAATCAAATAATAAATATATAAAGCCATAAAGCTGCCTTACATTACATGTTGAATGTCAGTCAGTTAACACACATGCCAGACACTCCAAGGAGTACATGCATGAAAGAGATGCTGTTAGAAGGGGAGTGCTTCAAGTAGCAAGGCGGGAGTGTGTGAATAGTTAGAATTGGAGGTTCTGTCCTGGCCATCCCCTCATGGGGCACTCCCAGAGGGAACGAGGCGTCAGAGACTAGGCACAATGGTGGGATGATTTAACACACCAAGCAACAAACCAGAAAGGCAGAAGCATTACATCCTAATAAAGATAGAGTGGGAGAACATGCTATTCTGTGCATATCTGCGGGCAATCATCTCCTGTCACATAAGCCTTTGAGCCTGTGGTGGCAATTAATCCGTTATGCCAGGACACAAGGACACTGTGATATCCAATATTCCACAGTTTATCTTACCCAGGTTACCCTAGGTACCCATTTATCTACCAACCCTTTTGGGAGGATGAACAGGTGGGTGAGCTGTGTGCCAACTGTTTTCATCTGGGATTAAACTTGGGCCAGCAGATTCATTGTCAGACATGCTAATCACTGCACCACTGAGGCACAGTACATCTTAGAGGATGTCATATGTATAGTATTAATGGCACAGATGGCATTGTATATCATTATGAAAGGCAAGTACAAAGGCAGTTGACAAATACTTCATGCAACAAGCTTCCAAAATAAATACTGTTTACGGCAAAAAGTACCACATTCTCTCTCTCTCTCTCTCTCTCTCTCTCTCTCTCTCTCTCTCTCTCTCTCTCTCTATATATATATATATATATATATATATATATATATATATATATATATATATATATATATATATATATATATATATATATAATCAGAGCTGGGCGCGTCACTCGTTTGGGGGCATTGCGTCAACATTAATCCGTCATTGACGGGGGGGCGTTGCGTCGGCGTCAATCCGTCGTTTTTTTTTCTTCAAAAAGTTGCGTCTTTTTTTTTCGCGTCATTGCAACATTGCGTCGCTGGCGGATACGGTAATCTTAACTAATGAATCTAATTTACGTGAAACATCATATATATATATATGATAGAAAATACTATAAAATAGATATTTCATAATTCAATTGATTTTTTATTTATAGTTGATTTATTTTAATAATTTATTAATTTGTTTTTTATATTATTTGGATTATTCAATTAAAAGTAAAACTCAGCCTGATCTTTTTTTATTTTTATTATACTTATTAGTTACTTAGTTTAGTTAGTTGATTAATTTTATTTTTGTTACTGTATCATAACCATAGTATCACACTAGTACAAACTTAAACTACAAGAGGTCCATGTTCCCCTTCATGAACACAAGCTCCTCGAAGTTATTGGCAGTCAAGGAGGACCTCTTGGGTCTTATTATGTCTCCGGCAGTAGAAAGGATGCGTTCCACAGCGGCAGAGCTGGGGAAAATGACGCAAAATTTTATTTGCGACAATGTATTTGCGCCAGCGTCATCGCGACGCTTTTTTAACTTTAGCGTCATTGCGTTAAGCGTCGATGAAATGGTCGTTCTGTCGTCGACGCAATGGCGCAATGGCGCAACTGGTGACGCAAGTGCCCAGCTCTGAATTTATATATATATATATATATATATATATATATATATATATATATATATATATATATATATATATTATATATACATACATACACAGTATACTGATACATACATTATTGCACAAGTTCCAAACATGACATGACATATCAAAAGGCAGGTTAAGGTGAATAACTTAAAATGTTTCTTAGATCAAACAAGCCAAATTAACATAGAAATTAAAAAAGAAAAAAATTCAAATGCTGTAAAAAGTAAGAGATAAAAAACAACATGGTGTAATAAATATAACGGTGTTATACTAAACCCATTACAATAACGTAGATAACATTCATTCAGCACTATGTAATGCCCCAAAACAATGTTACAAAAAGCAGAAACTTCAATTATATGAGCAAATGGTTACAGAAATTATAGTTCAAGGCAGTGCAAGCCTTTCTGACAAACCAATCCAACACACCATGCACACAAGGCAGTGCGAGCCTTTCTGACAAAGCAATCCCACACACCATGCACACAAGGCGGTGCAAGCCTTTCTGACAAGGCAATCCCACACACCATGCACACAAGGCAGTGCGAGCCTTTCTGACAAAGCAATCCCACACACCATGCACACAAGGCAGTGCAGGCCTTTCTGACAAAGCCATCCCACACACCATGCACACAAGGCAGTGCAAGCCTTTCTGACAAAGCAATCCCACACCCCATGCACACAAGGCAGTGCAAGCCTTTCTGACAAAGCAATCCCACACACCATGCACACAAGGCAGTGCAGGCCTTTCTGACAAAGCAATCCCACGCACCATGCACACAAGGCAGTGCAGGCCTTTCTGACAAAGCAATCCCACACACCATGCACACAAGGCAGTGCAAGCCTTTCTGACAAAGCAATCCCACACACCATGCACACTAGGCAGTGCAAGCCTTTCTGACAAAGCAATCCCACACACCATGCACACAAGGCAGTGCAAGCCTTTCTGACAAAGCAATCCCACACACCATGCACACAAGGCAGTGAAGGCCTTTCTGAAAAAGCCATCCCACACACCATGCACACAAGGCAGTGAAGGCCTTTCTGACAAAGCCATCCCACACGCCATGCACACAAGGCAGTGCAAGCCTTTCTGACAAAGCAATCCCACACACCATGCACACAAGGCAGTGCAAGCCTTTCTGACAAAGCAATCCCACACACCATGCACACAAGGTAGTGCAAGCCTTTCTGACAAAGCAATCCAACACACCATGCACACAAGGCAGTGCAAGCCTTTCTGACAAAGCAATCCAATACACCATGCACACAAGGCAGTGCAGGCCTTTCTGACAAAGCAATCCCACACACCATGCACACAAGACAGTGCAAGCCTTTCTGACAAAGCAATCCAATACACCATGCACACAAGGCAGTGCAGGCCTTTCTGACAAAGCAATCCCACACACCATGTACACAAGGCAGTGCAGGCCTTTCTGACAAAGCAATCCAACACACCATGCACACAAGGCAGTGCAAGCCTTTCTGACAAAGCAATCCCACACACCATGCACACAAGGCAGTGAAGGCCTTTCTGACAAAGCAATCCAATACACCATGCACATAAGGCAGTGCAAGCCTTTCTGACAAAGCAATCCAATACACTATGCACACAAGGCAGTGCAGGCCTTTCTGACAAAGCAATCCAACACACCATGCACACAAGGCAGTGCAGGCCTTTCTGACAAATCAATCCCACACACCATGCACACAAGGCAGTGCAGGCCTTTCTGACAAAGCAATCCAACACACCATGCACACAAGGCAGTGCAGGCCTTTCTGACAAATCAATCCCACACACCATGCACACAAGGCAGTGCAAGCCTTTCTAACAAAGCAATCCCATACACTATGCACACAAGGCAGTGCAGGCCTATCTGACAAAGCCATCCCACACACCATGCACACAAGGCAGTGCAAGCCTTTCTGACAAAGCAATCCAACACACCATGCACACAAGGCAGTGCAGGCCTTTCTGACAAAGCCATCCCACACACCATGCACACAAGGCAGTGCAGGCCTTTCTGACAAAGCCATCCCACACACCATGCACACAAGGCAGTGAAGGCCTTTCTGACAAAGCCATCCCACACACCATGCATACAAGGCAGTGCAAGCCTTTCTGACAAAGCAATCCCACACACCATGTACGCAAGGCAGTGCAAGTCTTTCTGACAAAGCCATCCCACACACCATGCACACAAGGCAGTGCAAGCCTTTCTGACAAAGCAATCCCACACACCATGCACACAAGGCAGTGGTACACAGGGCCTTGCATATAAGCAGCTGTTGGGGGGTACGCACCAGGTCTTTCCTCAGTTGTTGATTTTGTTTTCGAAGTCTTGAAACATGATTCTGCAGAACTTTAACTGCTTTGCCTGTTGGGAAAAATATTTTATCAAAACAAAATTCACCTAAAAAGTTGTTATTGTCACTTTCAAAGGACATTTAATACTTAGCGGTTGACTATGGCAGAATATTGGCCATATTTCCCTGTTCTAGCAATACCTTACTGTGTGGTCAAGGCCATTCCTGTAATTTCTGTCCAATATAACCGTTGCACTTAAACTTCAATCATGTAGTCTCTATACAAACTCACCCTCATTATATCTCCAAACCTCCTCAATGTAACACACTTCCACTAATCACTCCATTCCCTTTAAAGTTGCACCCTTGCAGGTATATTATGGTATAGGCCGTAATCCAAAATTACAACCTAATATATAAAATAAATAGAGTAAATTATTTAATAACTTACGTTTCTTGAAAGATTTCGGTGTGAGGGTGTGAGGATGGCCTGGTGTGAGGGTGACCTTCTGTGAGGGTGGCCTGGTGCTGCCCGTCAGATGCAGAATATTCTGTAAAAATTACATATATTACTTTTTGTGTCACATGTTTTCACGGTATAATGCATTTTCATATCCATTACATTTTTTTATTGAATTATTGAATTTATTGAATGCTAGTCAATACTGTTGTAAGAGTTCTATCTTTTTTAACACAAGATAAAAGTCTTACTTTTGGCCTCCCTTCTCCTGCACTCAAAACAAAATGCAAGTAATAATCAAAAAGTTCAAGACAATACTTTTACATTTGTATTAATTTCAGTTTACATTTTTTTGGTAACTTCTATTTCTAGTGTGTAATGAATCACACACACAACAAACAGAAACAAACTACTGAAAAAATATTACAAACATTCATGATACTAAATGTTGTACCTTGTATGCACATGAACCGTGAAGGCAATGGTTCTGCACCTAGAGTATTTGCACCCCTCAACGAGGTAGACAGGCTCGTAGGGGATGCAGTTATGCTGCCATTGTCCATGGCTCTTTGGTAATGAGGCACTCTGGTCATCTTGAGAGAACGAAGAGTGAACATTTTGTGAAGCAGGTGTATGTGTGTGAAATTGAGGGTCATAGGAGTAGAGTAATGACAGTTGTAAGATGGGAAGATAGAGAAAGATTGGCTCAGTATTTTGAAGGACTGTTTAATGTCAAAATCAAAAGTGATGGGTGAGTTCTTACCTGCACCATGAGGCAAGTGAATGGTCTCCTTCACCTGAGTGGAAGTGTGGATGGCAGACGGTGAAGGAGAGTTTTCATGGTTGTCTGAAGAGATGGAAATGACACACACTTCAGTGTCATTCCACTCTGTAATATTGATATCATATTAGAAGGAGAAATCTAATTGCTGGGGATCAATGGCAATACAATAGACATATAGTTGAAGAAATACAAATAAATGATACTACTAATAATTGTGTAACCATACCAACACTGACATAAAGGATTGAGATGTACATGTGGAATGAGGCCTTAAAATTAAGGATACACAAAAGTAAGAATGCAAATGCAATCATGAAAAGATATGAGTTAGATGACATTATCCATGAAGGGAATCTGGAAGAAAGGGATTTAGATTGCAAGAGTTGTGGACATTGAATGTAACACAACAATGGATGAAAGTTATATGAAAGGACTGTGTTAGCTGTAAGGATAAAATTAAAAACATTAATTAGACTGTGTATGACAATTATGTAAAGTGGTAATCGAGGTTGTTTGACACATGGTGATAATAAATTAGAAATAGCTTATTAAGAGTCTCCATGAGGGTATCTAACAGTTAAGTGGATCAAGAGTAAATGATCCTTGAAGAGATAGAGATGACAGACCTGGCTTACACCCTTGTACCAAGCACTCTTTCAATGCTTGGATAAACAAACACTTGCGTGACGTGGTCAACTGTATGAGGGAAGTACCTAGAGGGTAATGATGCTTCAGAGTTATAGACACACATATACAACATTGCAAGAGTAGCATGTGTGAAGAGAAATAAGTTTCACTCACTGGAACTACTTGGAAGGACTTCTCAGAAACAGATTTAAACAAAACAAAAATATTGTTATGAAATGCCTATGAATATAACAAATTTAATTGTCAATTACTACATCCCTGGAAAAGTTACTATTGGTATCATTGGGGTTTTTCATGAATGGTAAAAGTATAAATAATATCTGTTTCATGAAGTGAAGGATCAACGCACTATAATCAAATTACAGAGTTTTACTGGTCTGTCTTGTGTTTAAAAACGTTATTTAAACTTATTGTGCTGACTGAACATTTGTAGGATTGAGTCTATGTAGTTGTAACGGCAGGAAATACATGTAACAGATAAGTACAATCATTACAGCTAACCTGCACCAAGATCTACACTAGATGAAGTGTCCTCCAGGTGACTTGGAGCACACCAGATGGAGGGATCAGGGCTAGGTACATTTTGGTGGTCCATCTCTTCAAACATAATTTTTCCACATAGGCAGCCATTCCATTTTGACTCAAAATGGTCCCCGCAGATGACTTGTCTCTGCTTTTCATACACGATATTCGGTGTTTTGAGCCACTGCATTCGTCTGCAATTAATGCCCATTTTAGAATTATAACCAATCAGACATAGATGTATGCAGAGTATTACATTGCTGAGAAAAGTACTACATGCAGCCTGAAAATATGTAACTGTAATAATAAACCTATTATTTCAAACTAGATAAATGCATTGTACTCAGAGGTCAAATATTTTCGTGAACTTTTTATTAAACTAATAGCTGTTCCGCAATTATTTAGCACTTAAATAATTGTATATAGCTTCGTGGTAACATATGAGAGTTTTCCTCAAACAAATTGTAGTTTTACATTCAGTCAGGTCATAGAATGTTGGTTGAAAATTTTATATTCAAATCTGGGTGATCTTTAAAATGTTCGTCTTATTTTACGATTCATACATTTTCAACTCATTTTACATATCACTACCCATTCTTGCATACCTTCTGGCATCCTTGGGAAACACATAAAGCCTCACTTGAGGGTGAGTCTTCTTATTTTTGCCACAAACACAGCAAGATCTTCAGTCAGCCCCTGGTGACATTTTAGGCGTTTACATGTAATGTCAAGACCACTTGCCAAGATGCAATGACTAGGCAAATTCTGACCAACATATCGCAAACACTTTCAATATACGAATTTCTGTGTTTGCGAGTGTTTTGCCTCTGGTCATGTAACCAATCACAGCTCATCAAACTTCAGAACTTCATCTGTGTAGACACTGAGCGAGATAATATTTCGATTAAATAAGAGGAAAGTAAGACGTTCAAGACCATAACAGTTGTAGAAATAAATAAGATTTATAATATATATGTTGTTTTTTATATAAAAGCTAACCAAAAACAAGCATAAAGCTTGAAATATATTAGGGAAGTGTTGAAAATAACGAATGTGGGCCCTCTACGTGGGTGGAGCGAATCGGATGTGTGTGTTTTCATGAGAAAGAATCTGGGTATATATTTCAAATAAATCAGAGGAAAGTAAAATGGTTGAGACCATTATAGTTGATCGTCTACATAAGATTTATATTATATATATTGTTTTTAATATAGAAGAACGCCAAAGACAAGCAAAAAGCTTGTAATATATTAGAGAAATGTAGAAAATAACAAGATGTGGCATTCAAACCTGTGTGGTTGTTGATGTTTCAATGCATTTTGTGGTTGTAGCTTCGACTTACAATTGTTCCCTTTTTCCTAATAATAAGTAAAAAGCATATCATATTGTTTACAATTATTTTCATCAAATTAAAGTAAGAAATAAGATGTTTGTATATTGCACAAAAATATGTAAGTCAAAGAAAATTTAGACACTGAAGACAGATCCAGTTTCGAACACAAAAATTTCACTTTTGGAGCCCGCACTCCAGATACGAAGGCCGCGTCACCTCACTCCTTAGTCCTAAGGCCTGCTCGCTAGCAGGCAGCACAAGTCTAGCCAATGCCATTTGTGTAGACATCCAGTGCTCACACACACACACACACACTCACACACACACACACACACACACACACACACACACACACACACACACACACACACACACACACACACACACACACACACACACACTTTCTCATACACACACTCTCTCTCTCATACACACACACACACACACACACACACATCTTGCTGCTACTGGTAAGGTGATCTGTATACGACGATAGATGGACATGTTGTGGGCTTAGAACGAGTGTGGAGGGTGCTGTAGTTTCAATACAGAATCAGCAGAATATACATTTCGAATAAATAAGATGAAAGTAAGATGTTTGAGATCATGACAGTTGTCGAAATACATAATATTTACATTATTAATGTTGTTTTTAATATAACGGAAATCCAGAAACAAGCATAATGATTGTAATATATAAGGGAATTTGTACTACATAGCGAGATGTTGGCTTCTACCTTAGGTGGAGTCAAGGGTGGAAGCGGTGCGGAATATACGGAGAAACCATGATATCTATTTCGAATAAATCTGAAGAAATTAAGATGTTTGAGATAATTTCAGTGCTTATAATTTAAAATATGTATATGTACCGAGTACAACGGGCCAACTATCATTACGGTGATTCCTTTGCGGAATCACCGGTAAATCCTCGTATTCTCGACGCTCGTTAAGATACCTCGTTATGGTTAGAGTAGGTACTACTAGCGAAAGAGGATGATGGGAAAAACGCGTGACGTCACTGGAACTGAGGATATATATACCGGTCTGGGCGGGAGGTCAGTCACGAGTGTTCCGTGACCCCGCTCCAGACAGCTGCCGAGAGGACCAGCAAAAGACTGTCTTTCGGTTGGTGTTTGACGAAGGCTGCATGTGGAGTTGCCTCTCAAACAAGGACGACGGCCAGAAGGACCCAGTGACTCTCAAACAATATTTGTGGCGTGAGTGTATTTTGGTCGTTTTTCCATCAGTTCCCTCACGTATAGTTAGGTAGGATAGAATAGGAATATTTGTGTTAAGGTATATGTTTATGTTTGTGTCGCTAAGGGTGGATAAGCATTTGTAAGAGCACCACCACGGATATAGCGAGTACTTTATTTATTTATTCATCATTAAAGTTGTCCATTATTTTTATATTCGTTTTCTGTTCGTAAAACAACGTCGGACCCTCGGTACATATATAGTATATGTCGTTTTTAATATAAAAGAAAACTAAAAACAAGCATTAAGATTGAAATATATTAGGAAAATTGTGGCAACACCAACCAAGACATTTCTCCTTAAAATCGTGTTCGTGAAAACAAACGAAGTTTGGCGACACATATAAACGCTTTTTTTGAATTTGAAGGTCCAACTGTGGTGGGGCGGCCGTACGTAGCTCCGCCCACCCAAGATTTGTTTTGATTGACGGCAGCGCCATCTGAAAGGATACAGCTGCAAAACACCTTCCTCGGCAATCTCCATTGGATTAGCATATCCTTCCGTAAATGATCCTTGGTCAAGAGTGTGGCGGCTGCAGTGCTGTAGTTTCAATACAGAATCAGCAGGATATACATTTCAAATAAATAAGATGAAAGTAAGATGTTTGAGATCATGACAGTTGTTGAAATACATAACATTTACATTATTAATATTGTTTTTAGTATAACAAAAATCCACAAACAAGCATAATGATTGTAATATATAAGGGAATTTGTATCACATAGCGAGATGTTGGCCTCTACCTTAAGTGCAGTCAAGGGTGGAAGCGATGCGAAATATAAGGAGAAACCATGATATCTATTTCGAATAAATCTGAAGAAATTAAGATGTTTGGGATCATTTCAGTGCTTATAATTTAAAATATGTATATAATATATGTCGTTTTTAATATAAAAGAAAACTAAAATCAAGCATTAAGATTGAAATATATATTAGGAAAATTGTGGCAACACCAACCAAGACATTTCTCCTTATTCGTGTTCGTGAAAACAGGGCAAGATATTTGGAAGTTTGGCGACACATGTAAACGCTTTATATAAACTAATATATATAGGGTTGGTGAGAGGACACATCCTGCCAGTGGAACCAAGATCAACATCAATTTTGTGACATCAAGATCAAGATCAAAAGCTAGTTGTTTGAAACCTAGAAGGCTTTGTGGTGTTGTCCATTTACTATTGTCACTTGTTTTTTGCGACTTAGTTTAAAGAATTGTTGGAGGTAGTGAATTGATACACTTTTTTTATGGCTTGAGAAAACTTGTATACCTGAAATAAACAATAATTCAACGTTAGTAACGCGTCAGTCACATTCCATAGGTGTGCTTTACTGTAGTAAGTACTGGGCCTTACGGTATTGCTCCCTAGGTTGAAGGTGGGAGATGGATGGTATACAGCAGAACCCGATGCGGCCCTCTTCGCCAGAGATTGCTGCAGAGGAGGACAGAGTGCGGCGGCGACGGCGATCCACGTTGGGAGGACATCATTCCCGCTGCAGTGTCGCGGGTAGACTATCCCTAGCGGCACCCCCAGCTCCAGGCCTCCAAGGTGTGTGTATGTATCTACGTGTAGGCCCCCTCCTGTAGACCTTAAGGGTTATTGTGATCCCACATTATCTCATGTAATGTATTTGACGTATCAACAATACCATTGTGGTGGAGCATCATAGAGTTGTCTTCTGCTGTAAAAACGAAGTGCTTAAAGATACGGCAGTCGTACCGCGTTGTCATCCGCTATTCATCTGCTATTCCTACGGCCTGTGCCTTATTATTTATCTGGTAAAGCATCTGGTATTATTGCAGTTTCAACCAATACAGCACACGTAACAATAAACTGTCTCAGGGTCTAGATGACACTGTTAGGAGCATTTCTAGCACCATCTCACACTGTCGGAAATCAATAATAAGATCGGAACGGAGTTTCAAAGATTTACCTCAATCTTAGCTGGGATCCAGGTGAGGTTGGGTCCAGGGGGGCGTCCGTTAGGATAGGTTTCTGGTAGTGTTCGAACAGTGTCTTAGAGGAAGGGGGATGAGGGGATCCAAGTTAGGTTTGGTTAGGTTAGAACAGTATCCTAGCGGGGTGGTCCAGGGGGAGGGCGCAGCCTTCGCACCCGGGTAGCTTAGGTTTTTGGTTGTGTTCAAATAGTGTCCTATCGGGGAGGTTCAGGTAAGGTTCGGTTAGGTTAGAATAGTGTCAGAGTGGGGTGATCCAGGGGGGGACGCCCCCCCTTTTATTATAAGTTTCCGACAGTGTAATAATAATAATAATAAACGGTTTAATTTTAAATTTACTTTATAGTTGCAGCCGGTTAGGCTGAAAATCTACAGACAAATTTTACACAAGTATCCCATGAATTTTTTCCCCCCCATTTTCTATGCTACTCAGGGTGACAGGCCACCCTTTTGGCTGCCATAAGGCGCCGACAACCGCTGTTTTAACAGCGGCCCGAACAGTGATAAGGGTCACTGCCGTATATTTTTATTTATGGGAGATTTGTTTTCTCCCCCCTGAAAGCGGGTCACAAACCCCGTCTGAGATCAGGTACCTCATTACTGTTTGGTGAACAGGGACCACACACTTATAAGAGACTTGGTCCATATGTCTCCTACCCGGCGCGGGGATCGAGAACGCGACCTCTCGCTTGTGAGGCGAGCGTCCTAACCACTAGACCATCGGGTGTGTAAATATGGGGGTAGAAATACTCCTAACGGTGTCATCTAGACCCTGAGACAGTTTATAGTTACGTGTGGTGTATTGGTTGAAACTGCAAATTTACCACATCTTTCAAGTTATGTTAGGTTGATTATGTTGTGTTTGGTTAGGTTTGATTATATAAGTTTTTCCCCCAAAAGTTAGGCATGTACCGTATCTATAAGGGAGCACTATGAGGATACGGCATTCGTTAGGTTATGGTTAGATTAGGTGGTAAAGATTCGTTAGACGACCCAGTCAATATCTCCTTAGCTCTATAATGCACTGCAAATTCAACCTCAGATACTTGTTCAGATTATCTCAAACAATTAAGCCACTGAACTACAGAAAACAATACAAGTTTTTTTTTTTTTTAGGTTACGTTACATTTAGTTATGGTTAGACTTTTTCAACTGCAGCTTTAGAAAGGTTATGCTAACAAAGCAATTATTATTCGGTAAATTTTAACATTTTCACTGGAATGGCGTGTGCTACGAAAAAGAAGTAGCGTCTGCACCTCACATAACCCCATACTTTTAGTCAATGAAAAAATTTGATAGCTTCAAAATTAACATAACATAACAACCTGACTAAACGTAACGAAACCCAACCCAACCTAACCTAACCTAACGTAACCTAAAAAAAAAAAAAAAAATGTTTTCTGTAATTCAGCGGGATAGCTGTTTAAGGTGATCTGAACAAGTATCTAAAGTTGAATTTGCAGTGCATTATAAAGGTAAGGAGATATCAACTGGGTCGTCTTACGAATCTTTACGAATTAGGTTAGATTTGGTTCGGTTATATAAGCTTTTTATAATTTATCACCTGAAAGTTAGGCACGTCGGCTGCTGTACCTGTAAGCACTGCTCTGTTAAAAATGGGGCAAGCCTGTCTGAATCTTGCCATTATGTTGTTTGCTTAATTTTCCAATAGCACTTTTATGCGTGATATGCACCAGAACTGGTACCCTACGCATTATTGATCAGAATCAAAACTACCGAATCAAACTACATCTAATCTAACCTACTGCAGATAGGTTAATAATAAGTTATATACACAATTCTAAATAGAGAATAACTCCGAAGAAAAAATAATCTAAATCATCCCAGAAATAATACTCTGCATCCAAAAAAATAGAAGAAATTGGTTCTCCGTTTCCCCCGTTGAGTACCCCCAGCAGACTCTGTCTGCTCACTCACTCAACTGACTCCTTTTTAATACTAATCAACTTTTTCTAATCTAATCTTACTATTTATCTATATACTAGGCTGTTATCCCCCTGAAGTAGGATAGCCAAGACAAGGTATGCATACACACACCCATACACACATACATATACATTCCTCTCACTTAACCCCTAGGCCTCATGGTAGAAGAGAAGTTTACCCACCCAAATACTGCACGTCAAGTTGGACTAAGTGTTAGAGTTGTATCTATAACAGAGTCCAAAGGCTTATCCCTGCTGCTTCATATTTCCATATACAACTCATGCCCTCTCCCTTTCCGCACCTGATGTGATCTAAGGGGCACACCAGATGCACGGGAACCTTATCCAAGGGTCGTCAAAGCTGTGTCATTAATCATGCATTCACCACTGCCCTACAGATATTTTGGTGCTAGTTTAGTATGCGGTCTACCGTTCTGTTTCTACTTTAGTACGCGGTCTACCGGCTGCTTCTACTTTAGTATGAGATCTATCGCGCTACCACACTATACTGTGGGTTTAATGGATTATTTTCATCGCAGAATAACAAATTGTTTATCATGCATACACAATCAGCATTGCATATTACTAATATCATTCAAAAATATTATAAACACCTTTTCTGAGCACTTTCCAGCAGAAATTATTAAGGTGTGACTGACACAGTTCCTGCCTAACAACTCTCATCGCACAATGTTCTTTGAAACATGTGTTTTGGCAACCAACCACAATCATCCTATGCTTGAGTATTTGCTCCTGTTACTGGATCCACGTAATTGTCTTAGTGATTCACTGTACTATGGCAATAACCCAGATTATTCAAGTATCCATATGCAGGCCATACATCAGAGTGAGTCACTGATCCGGCTTCACATTCCTGCTGAATAATATTAATCAGAATATTTGTCACGACATTCCACATAAAAATAATGGCATTCAGAGCCTTGCTTGAGGCCAAACACCCAAGGCCTATCAATTCAGAGTCTATGATTTCTGTTGTTTTTGTACATCTGCGTTGCTGTCTTCAGAGATGGGAGCAGTATTGCCATTCAGCATTCTCCCACAATTGTATTTCCGCCTTCCAGCAAATCTTACCCCATTAATCTGGATCGGGTATATATATATATATATATATATATATATATATATATATATATATATATATATATATATATATATATATATATATATATATAATTGAATTACATGTTTTTGGTTAAAAAATATAAAAAAAGTCAGTATTTTTGATTACTTAAAGGAGACACTGGTTGAGGTGAAAAAAAATCTGAAAAATGCCTTTCTGTAAAAAAAAATCTAAGTAATATGCCAATGCATTGAGTATCATATTCTGAAGTTTTATGGCGATATAGGCAAGTTCCCATTTAAATGATATTTTAATGACCACGTGTCAAACATGAGCGTTTCTTTGTTCACAACTTTTTTTTTTTTTTTATAACCAAACAAATTGGAAGAATTGTTCTGATTATTTGATGAGCATGTTGCTGGCAAACACAGACATGCATTCCAGACCTTTCTCTGTAATGTTCAACCTTTTTGCAAATGGTTTCCAGTGTAAGGTGAACATGGCTGCCTGCACCATAGTCTGGGCACGCACCATTGTGTTATAGTCTCTCCCATTGATGTCCTTGTTTGCTGTTCTACGGAGGCAGACATTACCTTCCACAATGGTGCCTTTAACTCAAGTGTCCTGCATCAAATGTCCTATTGCACATTACCTTCCACAATGATGCCTTTAAATCAAGTGTCCTGCATCAAATGTCCTATTGCACATTACCTTCCACAATGGTGCCTTTAAATCAAGTGTTCTGCATCAAATGTCCTATTGCACATTACCTTCCACAATGGTGCCTTTAAATCAAGTGTCCTGCATCAAATATCCTATTGCACATTACCTTCCACAATGGTGCCTTTAAATCAAGTGTCCTGCATCAAATGCCCTATTGCACATTACCTTCCACAATGGTGCCTTTAACTCAAGTATCCTGCATCAAATACCTTATTGCTTTCAGGAAATTTTGAGCTACAGTACTCCCTCCAATTTTGTTTGAAATTCATCAACATTGCAGGCAGCAAGATTTGAATTCGCAAAATTCGAATTATTATCCTTATGGTGATTTTAGTCATATTTTTGCCTTTGTTTGTACACAAATACATGTAATTATACATCCTACAATAAAGAAAAATGCAGAAAAACATAAACATTATTATTATCCATAAGAAAATTAATTCAAATTACCATTTTACTGTACCTGGGCTTGCCGAGATGGAGATTGGTCTTGGTCGCAATATTGGAATATTGCAAAATTCGAACCTGCAAAATTGGAGGGAGCACTGTATATGGAACCAATTTGAGTCTGATGTCCCAAAAACACTTTGTTTCCCCAAACATATAATAGTCAAAGATGGTACAGCATCTTTTGACCACCCAAGATTGGTAATTTCTCTTTATTTCACTGAAATGTGTAGATTTTAGTTTGATGACGTTACTTGATGCCAATATCAGGCCTCAAATAATAGTAAAAGATGCCGGAAAAGTGTCTGACATAGGTTTCAATGTTTCACTTGACCTCAGAACTTTTTCCAATCAAGGCCATCAGGCAATTTGTTAATTATATGTAATGTGAGTAACCATGTATCATTGTTATTTCAGCTATTTCTGTAATGTATGTCATATTAATATGCCTCTAAAGTCAAATATTTATAGAAATCAGAGGTGCCATATATAATTTTTCCCATAAGAACATGTATTCACCTCACGCATCTTCAATATACACGAGCTCATATGTCAGCCATACACTTATATACTTTATTATGTTTGTCACTAATTACAATTCATCTTATATAAATGAGTATTTGACAATTAGCCCTTTACAAGCAAAGCTTTTTGGGCAAACTAGTGAAGACAAATAAACAAACAAACACAACACCTGGAACAGAAACATTTAGGTGTTTGTAAGGTGAGTGTACTGTACTATGCATAAGTGAAAACATTTCTCCAGACCAAGTGCTGCGAGTGGAAGAGGGCCGGCCCTGGGCTATCAAACTCTATTTGCTGCTGGACATTGCCTTGCGTGAAGCTGTAAGGAGACTGGAGTCACGGCTGCCTGGAGATGAGTGTGTGCCAGAGCTGAGAGCAGCTGTTCTGACACAGGCTGGCTCCATGGCAAAGCAGCTCTCTGAGGTGGTGTGTGGCTTGACACCACTTGCTGCTGCCAATGGACATAGCACTCCAATCTCAAGGTGACTTTCCAAGTATTTATTATTTTTTATATATTATATACTGCATTTTTTGGTATTTAAAACACTAATTTCTTAATTGGGATCTTAGCCTCCTTCTGTGTCCTGTACACCAAAGTTTACAATTTTTTCACAAATAGGCTAAAAGAAATTATTGATCCATCCTTCCATACCTCTGACAATTTGTTCGTCCCCAGGGACTGCCCTCTAGGTTGTGGCATTATACATTAGTCACATATAATTATATCCTTATTTTTGCTATTCCTTGCCTGTATCCAAGGGAGACAGTGGACAAGTCATTTATCAGTAACGGCATGTCTGCCGAGTCAGGAAATACAAGTATTTCACACTTTCATTATTAGAATTTTAAAACTTATAGTGGAATTGAATGAAAGATATGCAGATAGATAAAATTTCCTATTACTGTCGACCCCCGATTTAACGGACTTCGGATTTAACAGACTCTGTCTGCTAGGGGACAATCAACCCAGATCCGGACTAAAGTCCATTAGTGTAAAAGAAAGTCTGGTAGGTAGCGGTCGTGTCGGTAACATAATCCGTTAAAATCTAGGGTGAAACGTCCAACTTTTGGGTAATGAAATGTAAAAACCTTATATAACCGAACCTAAACGAACCAAACCTAACATAACGTAATTAACCTAACATAACTTGAAAGTTTTTTGCCAGGTAAACAATGGTGAGCACCACCTGAAACCTTCACAGATGTGTTGAGTACACTATGTATAGTATGTATGACTTCATATTCATATTGATATCGTCTGAGCAGTAGTTATGCAGATTTACCCAAATACTTTTTAGCTTACCTCAACCTAAGTTGTATGTACAGTATTTACAGTTGCACTCAATGGTTACTCCGAGTCAAAGAGTCGGGGTGCAGCCATTAATCTTAATGCTCCGCCCACAATCAGTTGATGTACCGAGGCTCCAATTTTTTTTTCCTGAAATAAGTTTCAAAATTTTTGCCATGCATCTTTGAGGACGAAGGTCAGGCTTATGCTAACCCCAGAGAAAGGTTATCTATGCCAGATGATAAACTAAATTCCTGTATGTGATCTCTTGAATAAATATTTAGATTATACAACATTTAAGGTTGTAAACAAAGTATAAAAAATAAAAATAAAAATATATATATATATATATATATATATATATATATATATATATATATATATATATATATATATATATGTATGTATGTATGTATGTATGTATGTATGTATATGTACAGAATGTTCCCGTGGCGGACTAGGGTAGAGGAGCCAACACATAAGTAGTATCAAGGAAGTTAAACACAGGTAGTACCACTGTCTTGATGAATATCATAGTTAGCAACTGCCCAGCTAAGCCACGCCCACTTATCATGATATGATAAACATTAACAGGGTTTCTTTATTCATCTATTCAGTTTCCATTATTTTACCGTTTTTGTTTCCCAATCCTTTTTGTAGATGGGAGTGATGTTTGCTTGTTTCCACTTGCTTAGGACATCACTGTTAAGTCTCCGCTACATTCCTTCAATACACAAAGATATACATTATCTACCCATGGAGTTTTATTAATCCTTAGCTTATCAATCTCTTGTTACACCGAGACTCATTAATCTTTTGTCTTCCCTCCCCTGAACACTTGGTTCACAACTGACCATGTTGTCATGTTCTCCTGCGTAAATACTGATAAGAAATACTCATTTATAGCTACGCTCATATCCTCACTCTTTTCAATCATATCATCATCCCTTTTCAGTGGGCCTATTCAATCCCTGTTTTTGGTTTTATATATCTGGAAAAATCCCTTAAGGTCACTTTGGCATTTCTGGCTGCCCTAATTTCATAATCCCTTTTTGGTTTTCATGTCTTTTTTAACTATCTTTGCTAAGGCAGTGTACCTTTCTTTTAACTCCGTTTCCCCACTTTTGAATTGTTTGTATATCCCTCTTTTAATCCCTATCACGTGTTTCAGTCTATCTATCATCTACTTTGGATCATTTGTAGTTGATCTTATATTTCTGTTAGGGATAAACATTTTCTACCCTATCAACAACTCACTCTTCCTCCATATTACTCTGCCTTGCATTAACTAACCACTTACTCACCCTCAACTTTCCATCCTTATTAACTTGATCTCAATTACTGATCACCTCCTGTGTGCTGACGAACACTTGAGGTCTGACCTGATTTTTCCCTGCCTAATCCACTTACCTGCCATGAGGCAACGTGAACACCTGAGGTCTGACCTGACCTCTCCCTGCTATCTGGAGCCGCACCCTCCAGTCTGATAAATGTTTCCTTAAACCTTCATAATTCGCTTTCCGGAAGTCAGGTACCTGCACATGATTAAGAGAAAGCTTCATATCCCACTTGATTTTAAAAAGTATTTCTTGGTGGTCACTAGTATCTAATTTTATTCCTATTTCCATATTGCTAACCAAGTTATTTCTATTTGTTAATACTAAATCCAGGATGTTGCCTTCTCCTGTGGACTCTCTCACTAACTGCTTAAGAAAATTTTCATGAAATACATAAATGAAATCATCAGATTTGTGATATTGAGTGCCCTTCCCTACATATGGCAAAACATCCCGTACATACCCTGTTTTGGTCTGCTACGATGGAGATATCCATGCCAAACTTTGCTCTCTTTAGTAAAATATTACTTTTTCATTCCAGTCTTCATTCTAGAGTAACAGGAACTCATCAATGCTAATATTTTATTATGGATATATTTAGACTTGTATTTGTGCCAAAATGGATCTAACACTTCCAAAATTTTGAAAGCAAGCTCATCTTTATTTTGATAGTAAGATACAAATACTATAGAGGTGGAAACCTGTCCCGAATTATGCATTTTCAAAATCAAGGTTGTTGGCAGCATGTGGTTGGTGGATTACTATGAGTAGATAGTAGTCTTCCTTATTATACCTTGTAAACTGATCAAACCTACAAAAGTATATATCTATCCAGAACTAGTTTCTTTCCACATGAGATCTTTACTCTCTCATGATTTTCCCTTTCTTCTCTTTCCATACTTTGCCACCATATTTATTTGTTTCTCTCACTTTATGTTCAGTCATATCCCTGTGCAAAAGACAAAAATTTCTATTGGGTATTGAGGATTTTCCTAAACTTTTTTGACCCTTGTATCTCAAGTAATTGGAAGTCGTTCTTTAATAATAGGAGAATAATTCATCTATTCAATTGAAGCCCTTATCATTTCTATCACCTGTATAAGACAGACTCACCTGGTTCCTCTACAATATAAAATTGTAAATCATCACCACTTGCAGAGTTACCACAATCATCATCTGATGTATCATCTTATAATATCCATGAATTTATTATCCAAATCCTGATTATGAATATATTTGAATTCATTATCAGTACTGTTCCTTCTTCTAGGGATCATGGTTATGTTTACAATATCCATTTATCAAAAGAAAGTTGGACTATTGAGGTTTACAGGAGACACCCAAGAGTAGAGCCATCCTCTGAAAAACATATGAGCACTCTGAGTAAACAGTAATGTTAGCAGTAGCCACTGCCACACATAAGTTGCTAGTAAGGAATTTTTTGTGCTCTAGAGAACACATATGTCACCAACTATATAATTCTAGTCTGTCAGCTAAGAGTTTAATTATTTTCTCTTCTTTATCTTGCTACCTTTTCTTTATTGTATTGTCATTTGTCATAGTGTGTTGTGGATAATGTAATGATGGGATGTTACCTTGCAGTACCAGCATTGAGATGTACAAGGAGAAAGCCAAAGCACTGGAGCAGGAATACAGCAAGTGGAGAGCAATGAGGAGGCAAAGGCAAGCAGAGTGTCATGCTGCTGAAATGTAAGTGATTTACACACGCACTCGCACACGCGCACAGACACACACACACACACACACACACACACACACACACACACACACACACACACACACACACACACACACACACACACACACACACACACACATAATTGGCCTCGCTGAAATTATATTGTATGAGGAGTTAGAAGAAGTAAAGAATATTGGTCAAGGCAGATACAATTTATGGAAAAGAAGCAGAACAAATAAGAGAGGAGGAGGAGTGATGTTCCTAGTCAAAAAAAACCTACGAGTGTCTGAAATAAAATATGGAGAGGGGCTAGCAAAGGTCTTAAGAATTGGTGTTGAGAACATCCAAGGCACAAAGAGACATTACATAGTGACTTATGTACCTCCTAAAACAAACGCCTGGACAAACGAAGAATACAAGGTTATGATCAACAACACAAAAGTTAGCTTAGAGGAAATGCTAAGAGACAATAAGGTGATTATGATGGGTGACTTTAATTGCAAGGAGGTATGCTGGGAAGAGTGGTATACTGAGGGAACGGAGTCTTCTTGAGGTTTCACTCTACTGCAACTGGTTATAGATAATGTTCTGACACAATGGATAAAGAGTGATACAAGATTTGGAGGTGAGGGAGAATCATCGAGACTGGACCTATTATTTAGCAAAGAACCGGAATTAATTGGGAATGTTCGGGTGGAGTGCCCATTAGCCAAGAGTGACCACGCCACTATAGAATTCATAGTAGAAGAGGAAACGGAAACCATGAGGAACGAAGAACATCATGCGATGAGATTAGACTTCAGCAACACGGGCTTCGATGGAATGAGAAGGTTTTTTCAAGAAGAGAACTGGGATCTGTTCTTCAGAGCTACCAGTGTTCAAGAGAAATGGGATGAGTTCCTTAAAATATACAGAGAAGGAGAAAAGAAATTTGTACCTAAAAGGAAGTCAAGAATAGTTGGGAAAAATGAATGATTCAACAGAAGATGTGAAACAGCGAGAAGGATGAAAGAGGATTCATGGAATAAGTGGAGGAGAAGTAAAAGAGCCAATCTGTGGAATAAATATAAACAAGTAAGGAACGAGTATGTGACTACCCTAAGAGAAGAGCAAAGGAAGTTTGAGAATGATATAATAGACCAGTGTAAAGACGAACCAAAACTCTTCTTTAGATATGTGAACGGCAAAATGAAAACCAGAAAGAGCATAGATAAAATAAGGGTAGAGGATGTGGTATATGAAGACCCCAAGGATATGGCACAAGTGATGAATTCAAGCTTCAAGGAAGTTCTTACAAAAGAACTGGAATTTACAAGGCCATTGGCCATACAAGAATTCAGGATAATGGAGGATGTTCAGGTTACAGTAAAGGAAGTGGATGAACTTGTTAAGACCCTAGATGGAAGGAAGGCCACAGGACCGGACGGAGTGTCAGGTTGGATATTAAAAGAGTGTAGTAATCAGCTAACGGATAAACTGTACATCATAATAAGTACCTCAATAAAAGAAGGAAGAGTGCCGCAGGATTGGAAAAGGGCGAACATCGTGCCCATATTCAAAGGAGGAGATTCTCAAAAGCCGTCAAACTATAGACCAGTATCACTGACAAGTATGGTAGCCAAAATATGCGAAAGAATAATAAAAAACAAATGGTCTAAATTTTTGGAAGATAACGAAATGCTTATGAATTGTCAATTTGGCTTCAGAAAGGGTAGATCCTGCACCACAAATTTGCTGTGTTACTACTCAAGAGTAGTTGATATAATACAGGAAAGAGATGGATGGGCAGATGGTATCTACCTAGACCTAAAGAAACCCCTTGATAAGATGCCCCACAGGAGACTTCTATGGAAATTGGAGAAGATGGGAGGTGTTAGAGGTAAGTTGCTGAAATGGATGGAAGACTTTTTGGTCGGCAGAGAAATGCGAACGGTGATAAGGGATCAACCATCAGGGTGGAGCATGGTAACCAGTGGGGTTCCACTGGGGTCAGTGCTTGCGCCAGTCATGTTTGTTGTATTCATAAACGACATGGTAGAGAATGTAACCAGTTATGTGAGTCTTTTTGCTGACGATGCAAAACTTCTGTAATTGGAGTTGTTTTGAGGAAGCAGATAACGTACAAGTGAAATGGGATGAGTTTGTCAAGATATACAATATCGCAGTGGACAGGTATGTTCCAAGAGGGAGAATAAATTTGAAAAAGGGTAAAGAATGGTACAATGTTAAGTGTGACGGCTAGAAAGTGTAAGGTGAATGGAATAGATGGAGGAAAGTAGATCATGAATGAAAGGTTTCAAACAGTATTTACCGAAGAGGGGGACTTTGACTTGGCAGATGAGGAGTTGACCGGAAACGAGTTGAGAGGAATAGAAGTAAGTCAGGAGGAAGTTATGAAATTGATTGAAAATTTGGATGTAAATAAGGCGGCTGGTCCAGATGGAATTTCAAATTGGATTCTGAAAGAATGTAGAAATCAGTTAGTGGATAAAGTTTATAGTCTGGTGAGGTTGTCGTTGATGAAGGGGAAAGTGCCAAAGGATTTGAAAAGAGCAAATATTGTACCAATTTACAAGGGTGGAAGTCGAGAGGATCCACTGAATTATAGACCAGTGTCCTTGACGAGTGTAGTAGGAAAAATATGTGAGAAGATTATAAAGAATACTTGGATGGAATATCTGGAGAGAAATGATGTGTTGACAAGATGCCAGTTCGGATTCAGGAGAGGGAGGTCATGTTCCTCAAATTTTTTGTCTTTTTATTCAAGGGTCATAGATGTTGTACAAGAGAGAGATGGTTGGATGGATGGGGTCTACCTGGATTTGAAGAAGGCCTTTGACAAGGTACCACATAAGAGACTGTTATGGAAGATAGGGAGGTATGGAGGAATTGGAGGACGATTGTTGGAATGGATGAAGGATTACCTTCATGAGAGGGAAATGAGAATGGTAATAAGGAATAATAATTCTTCCTGGTTGAAAGTTACTAGTGGAGTACCCCAAGGGTCAGTCCTGGGACCGATCAAGTTTGGTATATACGTAAATGACATGGTTGAAGGAGTCGACAGTCATATCAACTTGTTTGGCGATGACGCCAAATTGGTGAGGAAATTGCAGAATGTGAGAGATTGTGAGAAATTGCAAGAGGACCTTGATAAGATTGGTAGATGGAGTGAAAAGTGGCAAATGGAATTTAATTTGAATAAGTGCAAAGTCATGGAATTTGGCAAAAGCAAAAGGAGAGTGAACTATAATTACAAAATGAAAAATTTTAGTTTGAAAAAGTCGAAGGAGGAGGTGGATTTGGGGGTGACTATTACGCGGAGTTTAATCCCGGATAGACATATAGATAAAATTACGGGAGAAGTGAGTAGTCTGCTAAGGAAAATCAAAATGGCTTTTTCGTACTTGAATGCCGATATGATGAGAAAATTGATTACCGGTATGATTAGATCGAGATTGGAGTATTCAGCGATTGTATGGTCCCCTCACACAAAGAAAAATTGTAGAAAATTGGAGAGGGTGCAAAGGGCAGCCACCAAGATGGTACCAGAATTGAGAGAGTTGACATATGAAGAAAGATTGAGGAAACTGGAACTTCCTACGCTTGAGAGTAGGAGAGAGAGAGGGGACTTGATAGGAGTTTATAAAATGGTGAACAACCTGGATAGAATTGATGGAGAGTTGTTAAATCTGGAGACCAGAAGTACAAGGAGACATGGAAAGAGGCTGAAGAAGGAGCGTTGTATCAGGGACATCAAGAAGTACAGTTTTCCGCACAGAGTGGTCGACACCTGGAATGAATTAAGTGGAGATATTGTAAACGCCACCAGTGTACACAGTTTTAAAGCTAAGTTGGATGAAGTAAGATATAAAGACGGGACAATATGAGATTACTCCCCTCCCGTAAACCACAACTAGGTAAATACACACACACAGGGAATGAAGAGCACAGAGAAGGAAGGCTAATATACAGCAAAACCGATTTTGTGGGACTCCGAGAATTTTTCCGAGAGACTAACTGGGATGAGTTCTTTAGGGAAGAAACAACGATGGAAGACGCTGATAGACAAGTATAATAGAGGAGTGGACAAATATGTACCAAAACTAAGACATAAGGTGAAGTATGTAAAAGAATGGTTTAATAAAAAATGTGAAGTGGCTAAGGAAAAGAGAGATAAAGCTTGGAACCGGTGGAGGAGGGCGAAACACCCAAGAAAATGGCAGGAATACATTGCAGAAAGGAACTCATATATGAATATACGCAGGGAAGATAAGAAAAACTATAAGAAAGATATAATTGATAAATGCAAAGACCAACCAAAACTATTCTACAGATATGTAAACAGAAAGTTGTTTGTGTGGGACGACAGAACTACAAGAAGACACGAGAACAAATTGGAAAGAACTACATTCAAGAGGGACATAAATAAATACAGCTTCCCATATAGAAGCATAGAAGCCTGGAATAAACTTGATGCAGAAGTATTTAATGCAAGAAATATTCATGATTTCAAAAGCAAACTGGATAATAGTAAATTTGGAGACGGGACAGTACAAGCATAACTCTTTTCCTGTATATTACAACTAGGTAAATACACACACACATACACAGGAAATGGGAAAGAGTGCAATGAGGTTCTTAGGGGAAATATTCTATCAATAGCAAAACAAGAGAAAATTTGGGAATGGTAATACAGGACAACTTATCACCAGAGAAACATATAAATAGAATATTTGGTGACACTTTCATGGTGCTAAGGAATATACGAATGGCTTTTCATTTCCTAGATAAAGATATGATGAGAAAAATTATAACTACAATGATCAGACCAAAACTGGAATATGCAGAAGTAATATGGTCCCCGCACAAGAAAATGCATGTGTTGAAATTAGAAAGAATACAGAGAATTGCAACTAAGATGGTGCCAGAATTGGAAGACCTAACATATGAGGAAAGATTAAAAGAAATGCACTTAGCAACCCTAAAAGTAATAAGAGAAAGAGGAGAATTACAATATACACCCTGGTCCCGCATAGAACATGTTCAGATAGAACATTTTTCTTATAGAACAAGCAACCAAAAATATTAAATAAAAATTATTGTACAGAACGATCGTAACCATATAGAATGGGGTGCGGAAATAAGTGAAGCAAATCCGTGGAGCTCTTAAACAGAAGGAACGTAATCGTATTGAACATACCCTGAGATGACGTAGTGCTGACATTACAGGCGTCTGCGTGGCTTTGGTGACTCTGTTCCCGCTGTAGCAGTTTGAAGCGTCCAGATAGTGTAGAGTGACCAGGTGGAGGTGCACATGCGGAAAATCACTAGCTCACAGCAGTAAGCAGAAGCAACACACTCACTCTCACGTCAAGGACTGGTCCGGTGGCGAGAGAGAGAGAGAGAGAGTGTTATGTTATGGTTAGGTTAAGTTAAAAAAAGGAGAGAAGGAGACAGCGCGTCGTAGCACGAGTGCTGCTATGTTGTGTTTACAGTTTTTAGTTTTTATTTTTTATTTATTTATTTTTTATTTTTTTTCTGATTATAGTAGGCTATGGTTTATTTATCTCTTATTATCTTTATTTAATGAATAAATAAACGCAATGACTACTGATAGAAGGGAACACGAAGCGGGAGACGAGATACTGCTAGCGTCAAGGACTGATGGAGGGACGGGGTGGGTATCGCCTCTGTCCACTGCTGCCAGCTGTGATCTTGCGCATGTGCACCTCCCCCCAGTCACTCTACACTAGCTGGACGCTTCAAACTGCTACACCGGCAACTTTGACCCAGACATGCCTGGCCTTGTATCTACGAAACGGAAGACCATCTCCTTTGATATAAAGAAGGAAGTTATTGCAGGGAAAGAGAAAGGAGAGGGAAAGACAGCCATAGGACGTGAATTAGGGCTATCAGAATCGAGTGTGAGAACAATTTGGCACAAAAGAGACGAGATTCATGCATCCATCAAGGCCTAAGGAAAACCTTATTTGATGTTTTTTTACCATTTATATTTAATAATTGTTGATAATATGCAGTGTATGTTAATTTCAGGGACAATTTTGGTGACCAATCAACCAATTGTCATTTTCTCCATAGGCTACATGTATCACATAGAACGATGTCTCTATCGATCTATTGGACGTTCTATATGAGACCAAGGTGTGTGTATATATATATATATATATATATATATATATATATATATATATATATATATATATATATATATATATATATATATACAGGAAATTCTCGCTATACGATAGTTCGGTTTACGTTAAATTCGCAGATACAATACTAGCGAATTAGTACCCTTTTATTGATTTACGATACATGATTCGCAGTTACGATATTCAAAAAAGGCGCCAAAATCGGCGTGGCCAAATCGGCGTGGTAGCGCCACCACAACGCTACGCTACATGTGGCCAACTCCAACAACTAGACATTCCCGCGCCACCATTACAAACACAGTGAAACCTTGTGCTCATGATGTACTTTCATTAAACGACTAATTATGTAATGATTGCATAATTATATTCTATTCTTTATTTTCTTTATTCAATTTGTTTATTTTTACACTAAGGTATCTCTTTATGTATGTATCTGAATCTGAAGGAGTGACTTTGGCAATGTGCTGGAGCGCATCCCTATCTAATACATGTAAAATGGGTTTGGTATATACTATTTCGGTTTGCGATAGTGTTTCAAGGAACGCATAGCTATCGTAAAACGAGGACTTCCTGTATATTGATGAACAATCTTGAGGAAACAGATATAAATTATCTAATATTGAGAAGAAAAGGAGAGGCTAGAAATTTGAGGAGATGAAAAAATTGAAAAAAGGATTTTGCTTCAATGATACAAAAATGTACAGTTTTCCCCCAAAGAAGTATAAATACTTGGAATGGACTGAAGGAAGAGGTAATAATGGCAAAGAATGTACATCAACTGAAGAAAAAATTGGAAAAATATAGATACGGAGACAGGACCACACGAGTGTAGCTCAGGCCCTGTATACTACAACAAGGTGAATACACACACATGCGCACAATTCACATTAAAAATGACAATTATAATATATGATCATGATAAAATTGATTATAAGTGATAAATGCAGAGTATGAATATGGAAAAAGAATAGCGGAATTGATCAATGCACAGATTGAGACAAAATATAGAGAAACAAAAAATAGTAGTTGCATATATGCCCCCAAAACTAAAAACTGGATTAAAGAAGAATGCAAAGAAATAATTAAATAAATCCTAAAGAGCTCAGGAAAGATACTAAAAAGCAGTCAAAGAGTAACATTAATGTGAATTTTTTATTGTAATGAGGTAAAATTGGAGACATTTAAAAGCGAAAATGAAAAAACATAAAGAAATTAAGTGTTCAAATTAACAATGAACGCTACAATGAGTAACTGATTATACAAGGAATAAATCTGGAAAAAAGATACTAATTATGAGTGCCCATTTGGAAGGACTGAAGAAATGTTCCTAGAAATTGAGATTAAGGGAGATATGGAAAACAAACAGGAGGAATCATATGAAAAGAATAGAAAGAATGATGCAAAAGCAAACTATACTGCAATGAAGAAGTATTTTAATAAAACTGATTGGACGAAAATTAAGGAATTAAAGGACGTACAAGAGAAATATGATTTTTTTTTCCTAATGATGTACGAATAAGGAGTCGGGCAATGTGCTCCAGTTTATAAAGTAAAAAAAAATAAATAGAAAGTTGTTTAACAGAAAGTATGAAAGAGCTAAAAGGAGTAGAGATGAAGGAAGCATGGAGAAGAATGAAAAGAAATCTGATTGAGAAAATTTAAGTAGAGTATAAAATAGGAAGGAAGGAATATGTAAGGGTAAGAAGAGAAGAGATATGAAAAAGATATAGTTGACAAATGCAAAGAAAAATCAAAGCTATTTTATAGATTTATTAATGGAAAAATTATAAAAAGAAAATAACTAAATTGAAGAAAAAATATGGAAGTACATGAGAACCCGAAAAAAATGAATGATGTACTAAATAGGAATTTTCAGAAAGTATAACAGAATTTGACTTTAAAAAACCACAAGGACAAAAATGAAAAATTGAGATGTAGGAAATTAAGGTAAATAAAGAAGTGGTAAAGGAAATGAGGAAGGAATTTAATGAAATAGCAATAGGATCAAATAGTGTATCAGGATGCATCTTGAAGAAGTGTAAATAAGAAATGGCTGGGCCAATTCATATATAATTGAGTTTTCTCTTAAAAACAGAAAAAGTCTAAAGAAGGAAAAAGAGCTAATATAAAACCTTGTAACAAAAATGGAAACAAAGAAGAACCACTTAATTATAGACCAGTATAATTGACCCCCATAGTCTGTAAGATATGTAAGAAGGTTATTATAGTCTGTAAGATATGTAAGAAGGTTAAGAAAATTTTTATTGTATTTTTTTTTCTTTTACATTAAAAGGGTACCAGCTAAGGGCAAACAAAAATAGGTTTAAAAAAAAATCCCGCTTGTCGCCAGACCCTGTACAGAGGACAGTAGGAGAAATAGAGGCAGGAAATGAAGGTTTAATTTTGTGTGAGAGGTGCCTTGACAATCCTTTTAAAAGAGTTTAAGTCATAGACAGGTGGAAAAACAGACAAAGAAAGAGAGTTCCAGAGTTTCCCAGTGTAAGGGATGAAAGAGTGAAGATATGGTTAAACAGAAAACAGAGAATAGCAACTAAAATGGTGCCACATTTGAAAGACCTAACATATGAAGAAAGATTAAAAGAAATGCATCTAACAATACTAAAAGAAAGAAGAGATATTGGAGACTAATTCTAATATATAAATTGAACAACCTGGAGGAAACAGATAGAAAAGATATGATAATAAAAAGAAAGAATATTGGAGACTAATTGCAATATATAAATTGAACAGTATGTATGTAGTCGGTAGCAAGTGGCGAGAGCACGAGCGCAACCAACCCTTCACAGTGAGAGCTAACTGTGGACTGAGTGGCGTGCGCGTCGGTGCGTTCATGTTCAAACAAAGTGGAGAGCTAGGCCGGCTCACCCCACGCCTCGGATATCACAAACTTTGGCTCGTTATATTCAACTTGGTTCGGCCAGAAAATTACATTCGTTATATCTGAAATTCGCTATAAGCGGGTTTGTTATATCGAGAATTTACTATACATATATATATATATATATATATATATATATATATATATATATATATACAGTGCTCCCTCCAATTTTGCACTGAATGGGTCGATATTGCAGGCCGCAAAATTCGAATTCACAAAATTGGAATCATTAACCTTATGGTGATTTTAGTAATATTTTTGACCTTGTTTGTACACAAATACATGTAATTATACATGTTGCAATAAAGAAAATACAGAAAAACATGAGCATTATCATTCATTATCCATAAGAAAAATAATTTAAATAGGGAGCACTGTACATACAATCCGGTCACGTATAGAACATCCAATAGATCGATAGAGACATCGTTCTATGTGATACATGTAGCCTATGGAGAAAACAACAATTGGTCGATCGGTCATCAAAAATGTCCCTGAAATTAACATAAACTGCATAGTATTAACAATTATTAAATAAAAATGGTTTAAAAAAACATTAAATAAGGTTTCCCTGTTCTTAATCCTACGGGAATGTAAGTACAGGGGGAGAGGAGCCCGAGGCTTTGTGAAGATCACGTTTTTTTGGCCATATTAAACTTACACTCGACTCTGATAGCCCCAATTCACGTCTTATGGCTATGGCTACCCTCTCCTTTCTCTTTTCGTGCAATAATTTCCTTCTTTATATCAATGGATATGGCCTTCCATTTCATAGATGCACAGCCAGGCATGTCTGGGTCGGGTTCCGGACAAAAGTTCATATAGAAAAAGTTCGTATGGCAATAATTCGTAGGGTATAAAGTTTGTCACGTTCAAAAGTTCGTAATGGAAAAAAAATTCTTAAAGTTAAATGTTCGTCGTGCCAATGTTCGTACGCGTTAGGATCGGTTAGGTTAGGTTAGGTCGTTATGAATATTTCACATAGGTACATACGTACCATATGAACATTTGCATACAAACTTTAGTGTACGAACTTTTGGTACGTACTTTTTTCAAACGAACTTTATCCTTTACGAACATTTGCTTACGAACAATTGCGTACAAACTTTATGCATAAGAACTATTTCCATACATACTTTGGTCTTAGAATCGTCTGGGTCGAAGTTGGCGGTGTAGCAGCTTGAAGAGTCCAGCTGTAGAGTGACCAAGTGGAAGTGCGCATGCGCAAGATCACAGCTGGCAGCAGCGGGAAGAGGCAACACACACCCTGCCACTCTCCAACAGTCCTTGACGCACTGCCAGCTAGCAGTATCTCATCTCCCGGCTCGTGTTCCCTTTTATCAGTAGTCATTGCATTTATTTATTCATTAAATAAAGATAAGAGGTAAATAAACCATAGCCTACTATTATCGGAGGTAAATAAAACCACTGTAAACACAACAAAGCAGCACTCCTGCTACGACGCACTGTCTCCTTCCCTCTTCCCTTAACTTAACCATAACCTAACATAACTTCCAAGATTCTTTGTGGGGTAAATAATGAAGAACACTGCCTTAAACCTTGACATATGTGTTGAGTACGACTTCATATTTTTCATCTCTCACACACACGCACTCTCTCTCTCTCTCTCTCTCTCTCTCTCTCTCTCTCTCTCTCTCTCTCTCTCTCTCTCTCTCTCTCTCTCTCTCTCTCTCTCTCTCTCTCTCTCTCTCTCTCTCTCTCTCTCTCTCTCTCTTTACCCCACCAGTCCTTGACGAGAGAGAGAGAGAGAGAGAGAGAGAGAATGTTGCCTTTACCTGCTGCTGTGAGCTAGTGATCTTGCGCACGTGCACCTCCACCCATTCACTCTACACTAACTGGATGCTTCAAACTGCTACAGCGGGAACAGAGTCACCCAAGCGGCGCAGACGCCTGTGATGTCAGTATTACATCATCTCTGGGTGCATTCAAGACGATTACGCTCATTCTGTATAAGAACTCCTAGGATTTGCTTCACTTATTTCCGCACCTCGTTCTATACGGTTACAATCGTTCTGTACAATAATTTTTATTTAATATTTTTGGTCACTCGTTCTACTATAAGAAAATTGTTCTCTCTGAACCCGTTCTATGCAGAACCAAGGTGTGTGTGTGTATATATATATATATATATATATATATATATATATATATATATATATATATATATACATATATATATATATATATATATATATATATATATATATATATATATATATATATATATATATATATATATACTGATAGCCCCCGCCGAACACGACTGTTGCGTTCCTGAGCCTATCGTGCACGACAAATTTCATGTTGGGCGAATAACAGGTTCAATAGGAAAAACTAGGTTACGTTCTCAGACTCGTTTTTGGGGGGTTTAAAAATGTTTTTTACTATTTTTTGTCTTCACTTCATCCCATGCATGCTTGATGTCTTGTATATTGTGCAGACCGTGGCCTCATGCAGCCCAAACTTCTTGCCAGTTGCTGTCCATTCTTGGCCACTATCAACCATGCCAATCACATCCATCTTCTCCGCTAGAGTCAACACTTTCCTCCTTTTCTTCTCACGACTCCACATGGCTACACACAACAACGAGAGAGAGAGAGAGAGAGAGAGAGAGAGAGAGAGAGAGAGAGAGAGAGAGAGAGAGAGAGAGAGAGAGGAGAGAGGGAGGGAGGGAGGGAGGGAGGGAGGGAGGGAGGGAGGGAGGGAGAGAGAGAGAGAGAGAGAGAGAGAGAGAGAGAGAGAGAGAGAGAGAGAGAGAGAGAGAGAGAGAGAGAGAGAGAGAGAGAGAGAGTGAGAGAGTAAGCGAGTCCACTGTGCTTGGTGAAAGAGGTCTTGATCTTGATCTTGGCTCCCAGGCTGCCCATGGGGGGATGAGCAGAGCCCATCAAAATGGCGCACAACATCCGGCGGGAAATTCAAATCGTGTTTTTGGGAGTCAAAGTCGTGTTCGACAAGCCATGGGATATTTTACCTATTCGTGTAAAGAGTTTCGTGCACGGTGAACTCGTGTTCGGCGGGGTATAACAGTGTGTGTATGTATATATATATATATATATATATATATATATATATATATATATATATATATATATATATATATATATATATATATTCTTGACGTTCTCTGATTTCTGTAATGGTGACTAGTTAGTTTACTTTTTATGTTTTATATAATTTTTGAACTAGATGTGTCAGCTGTTAACAAAGATGAGAGGCCATGTGTGTTGTATATTGTTTTTTAAGAGATAAGTCACTCAAGGTTATGATAGAGATATTGCTTGATGATTTCTTAGTAGTGATTACTTAGAGCTCAGTTCAGTAGTAGTGTATTATGCATAGGCCAGTCTAGGTTCCATATTCATAGAATGACTCAATTGGATCTGGAAATTATATACATAAGATAGTGTAGTAGCAATTTGCTTGACTAGGTATTTCAAAGGTATTTCTTTCGACAGAGAGTTCCAAGAAGCTAAATCTGGGGTGACCACCATAGATGAGGGTCAGGAGGCGCATCTCAGTCCTGCTCAACGCAACACACTCAACAGCTGGGTAGATTGTTCCCAGTATGTAGAGGTAAGGATGGGTGTATAGTAGTGTGGGACGAGGCCACTTTGTGCCAGCAGTTATGAACCAGATTAACACCAAAAATCAACTGAATAACGTTTGATAGTGTTGAAAGCATAGGTTTGCTTGCTAACATACCTAACTGAAATCCTTCCAGATTCTTCTTCCTTTTTGAAAGCTAATATTGTTTATGTATCTGCATTTTTATCAGAAATTTTCATTGGTATTAATGCATTTTGTGATTAGAAATAAAGTATGAGAGTAGGGATGCAAGTATGAAGACAGCACAGTGATAGATTTAAGGTAGAAATGAAGGGAGGATATTCATGTTACCCATTTAGAGTTTCTTAATCTTCTTAATTGTTGAGCAAAATCTACCTTAAAGTCAGATGCCGTCAGATGCCATTTTCAGAGCTTTAATGGGAGGAAAAATTTGCTTAGGTTCATATTGATTTATGAGATTGAAAAGAGTGAAAGCTCTAACCTTCTGATTGTTGCTGAAATTGTTTATGAATTCTTTCTGAAAATCATTAAAGTTGTCAAAAATTTTTGATGTCAGACTGAATGATATCCCCTGCCAGACAGATAGCAAGGTTGATTCTGTTTTTGAAAAGGACAATGGACCTGTTTATTCAAACCAGAAATGTGGAATACTATAAAACTTTAGATGCAATATAGGCTATATATCACTGTACTCTTATTCTTTTTTGTTTAGAAATGCATCATGAATGAAATATATGCAATTTTCTGAGGTTGAAATATCACGTGACCGCAGAATGCTCTGCGATTGGTTGGGACACATGAATCTCAGTCCCCACCACTCTGATCAGTTCTTCATGGCATTAGTGCACTGTTTCAGCAGACTGTCAGTATCTCTTCATCCTTCAACATGTCCCAAACAAAAAGAACATGTGTTTGTTTTGTGCCAATATCGAAAAACACCACAATCAAAACACCTGAGAAAGAGTTCATACCTGTGTCCAAAGACAAGAAAAAAAGGAAACATTGGTGGATCTCTGTGAGACACAACCTTCCTAATTAAGTAGTTGTAGTATACAGGGCCTGAGTTACACTCATGTGGTCCTGTCTCTGTATCTTGGGGAGACAGTGGCCTAGTGGTTTGTGTGAGGGCAAACAAGCTCAGAGTCCTGAGTTTGAGTCTCGGCACGGGCTGGCCACTTCTTTGAAAAACCGCTGAGTGGCCAAAGATCACCCACCTGCTGCCATCAACACTATACTCGACTGGGACTGCAAAGTGAAATGCAATGAGAAGCTTCCAGAGGCAACATGAGCCTCTTCAATTAGAAATGAAGCATCACTTTAAAAAAAAAATCTAACCTGCGCTACTAACAGATGGAGGCTGACCACTCAACCCTCCATCAAAGCCTACCAGTGCCATGGGATCAAGACATTAAAGAAAAAAAAAATTTTTCCAGGTTTTCTTTCAGTTGATGTACATTCTTTGCCATTATCACCTCTTCCTTTAGTTCATTCCAAGTACTATCTATTTCTATATCTATATCTCTACTCTTGCTGAATCAGCTTCCAAGAAGTTAAGTGTCATATGACATCTGTGTGTGTTTTTCTCTCCCTCCCAGCTGCTTGCTCTGTACAGGGGCCTTATTCGTCCATGTATGAAGTATGGCTCTCATGTGTGGCGGAATTCAACCCACACAGCTTTGTTAAACAGGGTGGAGCCTAAAGCTTTTCGTCACCGACGCAATGTTGCATCTTTATCTCATTTCTACCACTATTTTCATGCTGATTGCTCTTCTCTTTTGAAAGAGTTCAAGTCATAGACAGTGGAAAAACAGACAAAGGAAGAGAGTTCCAGAGTTTACCAGTGTAAGGAATGAAAGAGTGAAGATACTGGTTAACTCTTGCATTAGTAAACTGGACAGAATCTCTCTCTCTCTCTCAGTGACCTTTGTGACCTTGCTGGGAGAGGAGGTCGTGTACCACTCTCCTGACCTCCGTGAGGTCAAAGCCATTGTTTCTTTGTTCATCAAGGAGCCATGCCCCATCCTAGTGGGCAACCGGATATGGAGGCAATCAGTGACATGAGGAATAATGATGACAATATTGCAATGTTGAACAGTGTTCCTGAGACAAAGGTTCGTGATAATCCTGCTAAAAGACACTGCCAATGGGAGATGACCGACGACATGGAGGGTCTGGATCAGGACGGATTTACGCTTGTGCGCAACAAAAAGAAAAGCAAAACAAGTGCTGTGGGAAATGCCAGTGCCCAGGACAGCATAACAATGGACGGCCAAGACAACAGTGCAGTGCGAACAACATACCGACTCGTGTTTCCCAAAAGTGTCAGGCCGCGCGACAGAATAACGTGGCTAGTGGAGGTTGCGAACAGGCATCGCAACCTATCAGTGCAACCAAGAGCTACAGCCAAGTCGATCATGGCAGTGACACAGGACAGCGATACCATGAAATTTCTGACAGAAATTGGCCATCCCCTCAATGGTCAAACAATAAAACTAACGGAAATTACTCAAGCAAACAAACAAACCAAAGTGTTTATAAAAAAACTACCCTACGTGTCTAACGCTGGATTACATCAAGGACCTGCCGTCGGTGGTGTGGGCGGAGAGAAATGTTCGACGCGGCACCAAGACAGACAGGAGCCAAGTCATTGCCATGTGGGAGGGGGAAGTACCGACTCAAATACACCTGCCGGGGGTTCGACCATGCAAGGTCGAAAAATATGTGGGCAAGCCAGCCTTCTGTGGGAACTGCCAGAAGTGGGGACACAGAGTGTGGGAGTGCGACGGGATCACCAAATGCGGATTCTGTTCAGAGCGGCACGATACAAGCATGTGCAAGGAGAAGTCCGAGAAGAAAGAACAAATAACATACAAATGCCCGAATTGTTCCGGCCCCCACAATGCATGGAGTCTCAAATGTCCCAAGAGACCGGCGACCTCACTACACCCGAGAGAAGAGATAAGTACCCAGCCGCCGCCACACACAGCTGCCCTTCCACCCCACCCATACTACCCTCCTGTCCAATGGACCCACACCACCCCACCATCGGCCCCTGCTGTCCCTCCACCGCTGAGCGACTACCCTCCCCTACCCCTGGGGGATCCTCTACCCCCAAGAGCTCAGCATTTTGTAGCGCGTCACCTCACCTCGCCCGCATCGCACCTCTCTGTGAAGACCCACACGCTCCCTCCCCCACCAGCTCAGCTGATGGGTCAAGCCTCCCGCCTTTCAACGACTCACTCTCAGCCATCCCAGGAAATATGCATTCAACACCCTTCACCCCCGACACACCGACCCACGAGTGTCGACGCGGCCATGAATGTTACAAGCAAGCTGCAGGAGGAAGTTGCAACACCAAGACGGGAAGTAAGGCAACTGAAGTCCAATCAGGAAGAGATGCAGAAGGAAACCCAGGACCTTCGCGCAGTGATGACATCTTTACAGGTAACAATAAAAGACGAGATGGGCAGCATGAAGGTGTTTCTACTCGATATTACCAGTCGCATGGACTTACCACCTCGTGCCCCAAAAACTGTCAGCACAAACATGGAGATCGATGCCAACTCAGACAGATCACCACAAACACCAGCAGTACAAGCACATGCATATATACAAATTCCACAAGGAGTGACGGCGACCACGAGCACCGTGCCCGGCACACAACCAACCAGCCCAACACCTCCGCCTCCAACACACTTTGTGCCAGTGACCCAGACACCACTGACAGCCATCCCGACATATCTGCCTCCGACACACCTGCCAGCATCTCAGCCACCCCTGACAGCCAACCCGACACCTCTGCCTCTGACACACCTAGTATCAGTGCCCCAGACACCACTGACAGCCAACGCAACTTATCTGACTTCGACACACCTGCCATCACCTCAGCCAGCCCTGACAGCCAGCCCAACACTTCTGCTTTCTCCGTCAACCCACCCAGCACGGCCTCCACTGACAGACAACACATTCCAACCGCCGCCACCGGCCAGCAGTCACAGCGCAGCAAACGTGGACCAACACAGTCATCAACAGGGATTGTGAACACACCAGTAACCGTTCTGCAGTGGAACATACATGGCGTGACTGCCAAGGCAGCCACTCTTATACAGTACATAAATTCTCATAATACAGCTGTCATTGTCCTGCAAGAGACACTGGCGAGTGATGCGTCCACATTGAGATTTGGGAAATACCAAATATTTCAACAACCTTATCAGCAGGGAGGGTCAAGAGGACTAATAACACTTGTTAGAAACGACACTCACTGCCACTCCTCCTCAACTTGGTGATCACGTGGACTCCCTCAGTGTTACACTACATTTTGAAAACACAAAATTGGATGTGACCAATGTGTACTGCCGCCAAAGGTCGTATCTCAATCTTATGCCTGTGCTTGAATATAATAATGGGCGACCAACACTGCTTACCAGGGATTTCAACGCCCATCACCCGGCATTAGAACCATGGCAGAGTGGCGTCATCAACCAACGAGGACAACACATAGTGCACATGCTGGAAGAATTTGAAACCATGACACTACATGGTGACCCGCAGGCCACACACATTGCAGGAGGAAGACTAGACCTGGCCATCTCAGTAAATGCCAGCACCAGGGGACTAGATATCACATCTGAGAGTGTACCAGAACTACTCAGCGATCACTGGGCTCAAACAACTCATATCAAAATTAACAGGCAGACAAGAACTGTGATGACTGAGAAGAAGAAATGGGTGACGAAGAAAGCAAATTGGATGTTATTCACTGACCACATAACCAGCTGGTACAGAAATTATTAAGTGCCTACCAGTGTGCAAACTTTCTCTGATGACCTAACCCAAGCCATCCAGGATGCAGCTGACGCCTCAATGCCACGCCACGGAAAGAAGTACAACAAAGGAAGGAAACACTTGTGGTATTACGACGACAGAGTCAAACTTTTAAACAAAGTTTCTCGCCAACTAACAAGAGCCTACAAACACAGCCGTAGTGAAGGTGATAAAACTAATCTCCTGGAGTGGATTCCTTACGCCAGGGAGCAAATGGCCTGTATCAGGGAAGAAAAATACCTGCAGTTCACTGGGCAGCTTAACCATACATCAAGCATGACACAAGTATGGAACAAGATCAACCATATCAGAGGCCGCCACACACGCCCACCTGCCCACCCCGACCCAGCAGGAAAGGCCGAGGAACTAATGAGGGATTATCACGAGCGATCTGCCTCCAACACCCTACCTGACCGACTCCGTGACAAGAAGGATGCCATGGATCCTGCTCGACTGGCCTCCATCATGACTGCCACACAACAGCAAGACGACACGGATCAGCACATAACAAGGGAGGAACTGCTGGCAGCCAGAAAGACGAGCACAGACACCGCGCCTGGCGAGGACGGCATCACGTACTCCATGCTAGACGCTGTTTGCCGCGTTGAGGGAGACCCACTCCTTCAACTCTTCAACATGTCCCTCACACAAAGTGGGCTGCCTCACGCCTGGACGACGGCCAACATTGTCCCCATACCCAAACCGAGCGAAAGTGACAAGTATCAACCCATCAGCCTCGCCTCCACCATGTGCAAAATGCTTGAGCGCATCCTTCTCAACCGCCTTCTCTACAAGATCGGAAGGCTTGACGTTGCTCTCAACGGATTCACGCAACACCGAGGCGCTGCAAACTGTTTGGCTAACTATGTGGCGAATGACAAAGCTAAAACAACTGTGTTTATAGACATCGAGAAAGCCTTTGACAGGGCTCAGCTGCTCGTCATCCTGTATGAGTTGGTCAGGTTGGGAGTCAAAAGCAAGCTGCTAACATGGATCCAGCATTACCTAACGGGACGAAAAGCCAGAGTCATATTTCAAGGCAAAACATCGGGATACATGACACTTCAGAATGGCACACCACAAGGTAGGGTCCTCAGCCCCACACTGTTCAATGTTTTGATGAACGTGTTGGCACAGTTACACTACCCTGCAGGGACGCAACACATTGGCTATGCTGATGACATCGTCCTGCAGACGAGTGGGAAAACCTCCACGGGTGACATGCAGGAGGCGCTGGATGCCCTCACAACAAAATGCGAGGAAATTGGATTTACTGTGTCACATACCAAAACCAAAGCAATGGCCAAGACACATAGCATTCCACCAACTAAGCTGCAAATCCAAGGACGCGACATAGACTGGGTTGTCACACACAAATATCTCGGTGTCGTAGTTGCGCGAAATAACACATGGAAGGCTGAAATACAATATCTAAAAGCCAAATGCACTCTCAGAAACAGAATCCTCAAAGCCCTGTCATGGAAAGGTATGGGAGCAACGAGCCATGTCATTTTCAGCAGCTACAAGGCGTTGGTGTGCTCACTGGTGGACTATGCCAGCCCCACCCTCATCAACATCACCGCCAGCGACGCCAAGGTATTGGAAACAATACAAAGTGATGCACTGAGGACTGTCTGCGGAGCACCAAAATGGACAAAAACTGAAAACCTTAGAGCTGAGGCTCAGGTCCCTACACTGACTGAGAGGATCAACCACCTGACCATGAACTTCCTGATAAGAACTTGCGTCCGTGACGACCAACTCGACCAAATCTACACAGCTCTACTCCGACACCACAAGGGACGAGGAAGACAGGGAAAGTAGATCAGCAAGGCAGCAGCACTGATGAACGACTATGGTATCATCTGGGAGGATGTGACAGCTGCTTCTGTGCCACATGAAGCCCTAATGAGCCCACCATGGGAAAAAAACACCTTTTACAACAGCTGTTCTGTCACTACGGAGGAAGAAGAAGGACAGTATACAGGCAGAAGCACGGCAACAGGGCCTGCAAAGCATCCATGAAGCCATGAACGATGACACAGCCGTCTACTACACCGATGGCTCCGTTGATGAGCACGGACGGTCAGGCGCGGTATTTCTGTGTACTGTAAGGGATGGCGGAAACCTCGCCGCCGCCTCCACCACAACCACCACCAACACCACCGCAGCTGCTCGGGTGACAGACCGTTCTTCCTCCACGCAGGTAGAGCTAGCTGCCATAAAGATGGCCATGGGTCATGCCCATACCTGTCACAACCTCAACGTCCTCATCAACACAGACTCCAGGACGGCCATCGCCTCATTATGTAAACAGCACAATGAAAATATCAACCTTACACACTCCATCATCACCACGGCCAAAGCCATCCACGGTGCAGGAAGGACGATATGCATCAACTGGGTTCCCTCACACGTTGGGATCTCGGGCAATGACAATGCTGACTTGCTTGCAAACCAAGCAGCTCAACGCTCATCCGTAAGCTTTGCAATCCCAAGAACCCAACAACAACTACGGGAAAAGGTGAACCAACAAGTGGACAGACGACGACTACAGCAGCAAAGAGAGGCACAGCGGGGAGGCAGTATCAGCGCTCGGTGGCTGGGTGAAGTAGCGGAGGACGACACACACACACCACGCCGAGCTGAAAACCGACGGTGTGAGGTAGTGCGAACACGAATCCGGCTTGGTTACCCTTATGCCTGGCAACTAGGAATTGCTACACCGGAAGGAAAATGACGGTGCCGATTATGTGACGAGCAAGATGGACATACTCTTGAACATTACCTAAGAGACTGTGTGCGGGTGACACCATTAAGACAAATGTGCAGTGCAGAAAATCCCACACTTGTTGACCTCGCTAAACATTTTCTCACTAACCTTCCCGAAACACTGAGTGTTCACCCTAAATTTTGTGATGTCACTTGAAGAGCCAATATATCCATATATACATTTATTTTCCTTTTTTATGTTAGTCATGTACTACGTCCCTATATTTTACTGTATCAACAACACAAATATTTTTTCTTTTCTGCAATGTCATCATTTTCATCTGTATATATATTCACAAAGTCTTCAACGCCTAAATTGTTAACTATTATCTGTATTTTTCAATAATGACGAGACTGGCCTGTTATGCACTAATCAGTCTCTTTCACATGTATGAATGTTTCATCTTGTGAATAAAAGTTATGAATCTGAATCTGAATCTCTCTCTCTCTCTCTCTCTCTCTCTCTCTCTCTCTCTCTCTCTCTCTCTCTCTCTCTCTCTCTCTCTCTCTCTCTCTCTCTCTCTCTCTCTCTCTCTCTCTCTCCTTATTTTATCTATTTTAACTACTCCTTCATTTGTATATTCAGTATTTCGTCATGACTGTAGAGGATACAAGATGGATTGCAGGAAACTTCATTCGTGGTTGCCATCTGTAGAGTGTTTCCTGGATGAAGTGGGGAGTCATTTGTGGTTATTTCAGAGTGTTTCCTGGATGAAGTGGGGAGTGATGTGTAAGATTGTGTTGTGATCAAGATGTTATATCCACAGGAGGCACAACAGGCAAGGGATAAGGCTCATCTGGTGTTGGAGGAGGTGAGGCTCACCACAGAGGTAGTGAATGGCTTCCTCACAGCCTCAAAACTTCAGGCAGACAGTAGCTACACTGCTTTAGGTAAGCTTTAAACCCTGTACATGCTTGTAGCTGCAAAGAGTGGCAGGTCTGAAGGTTTGAATATCATGATATAAACAGTTCCATTTCATAAGGCTACATTGCTTTAGGAGAAATAAAGTTTATAAGGTTGAAATGCTTTATGTAGAGTACCGATCCATAAAACTATGCTACTTTTTTGAGAGGAACAATCCATAAGACAATTTTTTCACTGCTTTAACCTGCCCGGTGCCATCCACCAACCTCCCTCAGTGCCAAGTCCATGTGTCAGTCAGTCAATATTTCAGTATGATTTATTACATAATCATCAATTTATGTACAGCATTGATACAATAAATATGATAAAGAGGACAAGATACCTGATGGTAAATAGTGTCTGAATATTTACTAAAAACTATTTTGTATATAGAACAGCATTGGTGTAGAAAAATATACTTGGTTGATAAGTTATTGAAAATATTTTGCATATCAAATAAGTTCCTTTTCATCTTCTCTCTCTCTCTCTCTCTCTCTCTCTCTCTCTCTCTCTCTCTCTCTCTCTCTCTCTCTCTCTCTCTCTCTCTCTCTCTCTCTATATATATATATATATATATATATATATATATATATATATATATATATATATATATATATATATATATACACATGTATATATATATATATATATATATATATATATATATATATATATATATATATATATATATACACATGTATATATATATATATATATATATATATATATATATATATATATATATATATATATATATATATATATATATATATACACATATATATATATATATATATATATATATATATATAAATATATATATAAATATATATATATTGTTGCGGGCCCCACCCCACGGGAATTGTTAGCCTCACGAGGCTACTTGTCTACGTGACAGGAAGGTGGGTTATGCCCTTTGTGTTATGAGGACCCACGCGGTGTTTGGAGAGGCGCGGCGAGTCATGGGAGCTGGCGTGGCGGGAAGAGAGAAAGAGAGAGAGAGAGAGCGGGAACAGATGAGCAGTCGTGGGGGATGAGTTGCCAGCGAGAATTAAGGCGAGTCTTGCTTAGTGTTTTTACTTTAACGTCAGTTCTCTTCGTTCTCCTAATTTTCCTGACTTTCCTTCTTTCTTCTTTGTGTTGCAAGGTATCCTATCTTGTAGACAATTCTTTTCTGCATCCTCTCATATGCTTATTATCTCTCTAGGTTGCTTAGGAGCGGAGCAGTGATTTTGTGAAAGAGAAAAGTTGTTAGGCTATGCTTGAGACGCGGTGTGGAAGAGACGAGTTCGCCAGAAAGAACACCATATGGTAACACTGCGACAGAAGGAGGGGGTTTCTGTGCAGTGAGGAGTCAGTTACCCGCTAGCCGTCACTGAGAACACCTTTCGCGCTCTGAGCTCTCCTCAATTTGGCATTATTCCGTGTGTAACCTCCCCATATTTAAGGGAGTGGGTTTTACAATTGGTCTGTTAGATAAGGGGTAATTTGTATAGCTAGACAGTAAGGCCCTGTCTATACGAGAACCAGGTTACCGTACCGAGAGTGAGAACGACGAGTGTGTGGTTGTATAATTACCATCTAGCTGGCGGTGAACTCCACCTAGGTGTTCATTGTCCAGGAACCTCTCGCAAGGAGGTTCTGGACATTGTCAGACTTTTGAGTCTGGGGAAGTATTTTCTGCGTTGTCTGCTTTGTCGGCGTTGTCTTCATTGTCCTCATTGTGAGAGAGAGAGAGCCTCTTGTTTGATAACACAGACGAGGAGTAATCCCATCTTAGAGTTAATTTATTACGACTCATATAATGCACTGTAGGGAGTCCCCTCGCGGGAGGCTACTTTGCAGGGTGTTATTTGAGTGGGTGGAAAGACACCTTGTGGGCGGTATTCTGGTTGGAGCGATAGCTCCTTGTCTAGGCACTGTAATCTCGTGCTCGCTGTAAGTCTCTTTAGAATGTAAGGAGGAGAAGGTGTTTACGACTAGGAGATTCCTTGTTCTTTGGAAGGTTAAAAGAACTGGCGACCTCTTAACGTTAACGGGGTGGCTGTAGGTGCTGTGTTTGGGGGCTAAGAATGCCCAGGCACTACTTGTTTATAGCCTATTGTCCAGCCACCGGTGTGTGGCCCTCGGAGTGACTAGTCCTATGGGATAGTCGACTTTCCTTGACCTTTGTTGGGTTAAAAGGACGTATAAACATCAGCCCTACAGTTCGTACACGCCCGTAACGTGGTTGTGACTGGGTTGTTCATAAATGGACACCTGGCACTAGGACATAAGAACCGTGTCCTTACGGTGTGACCGTAACAAAATTGGCGACCTCGCCAGGATTCTAAAGGATTACAGTGAGTAGGAAAAAATGTTGTTACGGTCACACCGTAAGGACACGGTTCTTATGCCCTAGTGCCAGGTGTCCACTTATGAACAACCCAGTCACAACCACGTTACGGGCGTGTACGAACTGTAGGGCTGATGTTTATACGTCCTTTTAACCCACCAAAGGACAAGGAAAGTCGACTATCCTGTAGGACTAGTCACTCCGAGGGCCACACGCCGGTAGCTGGACAATAGGCTATAAACAAGATGTGCCTGGTTAAGGAACCTGGGCACTCTTAGCCCCCAAACACAGCACCTACAGCCACCCCGTTAACGTTAAGAGGTTGCCAGTTCTTTTAACCCTCCAAAGAACAAGGAATCTCCTAGTCGTAAACACCTCTCCTCCTTACATTCTAAAGAGACTTACAGCGAGCACGAGATTACAGTGCCTAGACAAGGAGCTATCGCTCCAACCAGAATACCGCCCACAAGGTGTCTTTCCACCCACTTCTGGTTGAACAATATCCCCTCTTGACTCAAATAACACCCTGCAAAGTAGCCTCCCGCGAGGGGACTCCCTACAGTGCGTTATATGAGTCGTAATAAATTAACTCTAAGACGGGATTACTCCTCGTCTGTGTTATCAAACAAGAGGCCCCAGATGATAGGCTCGCTCTCTCACAATGAGGACAACGAAGACAACGCAGAAAATACTTCCCCAGACTCAAAAGTCTGACAATGTCCAGAACCTCCTTGCGAGAAGTTCCTGGACAATGAACACCTAGGTGGAGTTCACCGCCAGCTAGATGGTAATTATACAACCACACACTCGTCGTTCTCACTCTCGGCACAGTAATCTGGTCCTCGTATAGACAGGGCCTTACTGTCTAGCTACACAAATTACCCCTTATCTAACAGGCCAATCGTAAAACCCACTCCCTTAAATACAACGAGGTTACACACGGAATAATGCCAAATTGAGGAGAGCTCAAAGCGCGAAAGGTGTTCTCGGTGACGGCTAGCGGGTAACTGACTCCTCAATGCACAGAAACCCCCTCCTTCTGTCGCAGTGTTACCATATGGTGTTCTTCCTGGCGGACTCGTCTCTTCCACACCGCGCCTCAAGCATAGCCTAATAACTTCTCCCTTTCACAAAATCACTGCTCCGCTCCTAAGCAAGGAAAATTAGGAGAACGAAGATAACTGACGTTAAAGTAAAAACACTAAGCAAGACTCGCCTTAATTCTTGCTGGCAACTCATCTGTTCCCGCTCTCTCTCTCTCTCTTTCTCTCTTCCCGCCACGCCAGCTCCCATGACTCGCCGCGCCTCTCCAAACACCAAGTGGGTCCTCATAACACAAAGGGCATAACCCACCTTCCTGTCACGTAGACAAGTAGCCTCGTGAGGCTAACAATTCCCGTGGGGTGGGGCCCGCAACAATATATATATATATATATATATATATATATATATATATATATATATATATATATATATATATATATTATATATATATATATATATATATATATATATATATATATATATATATATATATTATATATATATATATATATATATATATATATATATATATATATATATATATATATATTGTTGCGGGCCCCGCCCGTCAGACTTCTATCGGCTGGGGAAGACGGGAGTCAAGCCCCACAGAGGAATGAAGATTCCCTGAGAGCGAGAAGGAAGAATGTTAGGTTGGTAAGGAAGAAGGCCACGCTGAGGCTATGACACTCGGTGCGGGCTCTGCCAGTGATAGTAGTGTCTACTGGGGAGGTTGGTCCGGCCCAGTAGCAACAGAGTGAAGTTTCTCTGAGGAGAAGGAGTGGAAAGGCATGCGAGGTGTCGTAGAGGATGTGTGCTTTCCACATACGTGGGAATGTACTTTGTGTCAGCTAAGTACGGCTAGGCATGGAAGAGAATTACATTCTTTGTGTTAAGAGGCGTGTTGCGGGCCCCACCATGCGGGAAGTGTTAGAGACATGTCTGTGGGTTACGCCTTTTGTTTGCAAACCACGTGTTCTCCAGCCAAGAGCCTGCGTGGCGGTTATATATATATATATATATATATATATATATATATATATATATATATATATATATATATATATATATATACAGTAAGAACGGTCATCTCGCGTAATATAGTCTCGCAAATTTAGCATCTCGCGTCTATTTAAAATTTCCCGCCTTCTGCCATCTAGCGGTGCCAAACGAACATCTCGCGCATGCGCATAGGTCAGTGCGCCAGTTGAATGGTTGGTTTGGGTCGGTTGTGTCATGCCAGGAGCTGGGTCAACAACAATATTGTTAATTTGTTGTGCTGTGGAGCATATTTACTTTTGGTGTTCTAGTGAAAACGTTCTAATGGAAATTCTATGAGTGGTAGTGGTGAAAAACGTGGTGGACGAGAGAAGCGTGATTATCACAAGGGGATGAAGCTCAGGAAATATACACTCCAAGAAAAGAAAGAAATGGTTCAGATGACGAACAGTGGTGCAAGAACATGTGACATTATGCGTAAGTTTAACTGTCCTGAATCAACAGTAGCCACTACTCCCCACCACTGCCAGGCTACTCAAGCCAGTCACAGACTCTCATAACGTAAGTGGAATAATATTTGAACCTTTATTAATAATCAGAAAGTGTTCAATCTTATTTATTATCATACAGATTATGCATAACCTTGTATGTGTGAATTTTCGGCAAAATATTTTGTATTTTGGAGGGTTAGTGGGAGTTATAAGAAGCTTATGTACCATACCTAAGAACCAATTATACTATTTACATGTATTTCAATATCGTTCATTTCGCGGTTTTTCATCTCGCACCCGATAGTCCAGTACCAATTATGCGTGAGATGACAGTTCTTACTGTATATATATACATACATACATACTGTCGACCCTCGATTTAACGGACTTCGGATTTAACGGATTCTGTCTGCTGACAAACAATCAACCCAGATCCGGACTAAAGTCCATTAGTGTAAAAGAAAGTCCGGTAAGTGGCGGTCGCGTCTGTAACAGAATCCATTAAAATGTAGGGTAAAACGCCCAACTTTTGAGTAATGAAATATAAAAACCTTATATAACCAAACCTAACAGAACCAAACCTAACATAGCCTAATCTAATCATAACGTAACATAACACAATTACCGTATATACCGGACTATAAGGCGACTGGTTATATAAGACAACCCCCAATTTTCGAGGAAAAAAATTTGGTTTTGAGCTATTATCGCTATATTAGACGACCCCCTTTCTCATGGTAAGGTTCACTGTTCACCCGTCCTTAATTTATTACTCCAACAATTACTTCCAACACTAGTTGCTCAAGATGTAAGTAGTTAAAGGAATTTAAAAAAAACTACATATTGTACGTATATTACTTTTACTAAACAATAGTCTGAATTTTTCAAAACGTAATGAAACATTATCATAAACATCAGCACCGCCATGCTCTAATACCTTGTTTCAACAATTGCCTCAAACATTTAAAACATAGATATTTAACTAAAAACATTCAAAATCATCTTCATCTGATACAGTAAGCATGTCAAATATATCTTTAGATACATGTTTAAGGGCATCATCATACGGGTCAAATTCTGCATCATCTGGGTTGTCGTCTGCAACTCCATCACCAGTGTCGCCCGCCATCCCGGTGTTGTGGCCCACACGTCAGTAAACATTCGACACCCATAGAGTTAGGGTGGGCCCGCACGCCTGCGCATGTGTATGTAGGTGTGTATATATATATATATATATATATATATATATATATATATATATATATATTATGCATACACGTGTGTGCATGCGGAATGAATTCCAAGGTACAGTGGCGCTGAATATTCATCACGGAGTTATAGGTTTGTGTTTTATTCTCGGTGTATAAGATGACCCTTAGATTTAGAAGCCTTAAACTTGGCAAAAAAGCTTGTCTTATAGTCCGGTATATACGGTAACCTAACATAACTTGAAAGTTTTTTTGCCAGGTAAACAATGGTGAACACAGCCTGAAACCTTCACAGATGTGTTGAGTACACTATGTATAATATGTAGGACTTCATATTTATATCGATATTGTCAGAGCAGTAGGTATGCAGATTTACCCAAATACTTTTTGGCTTAGCTTAATCTAAGTTCTATGTACAGTATTTTCAGTTGCATTCAATGGTTACTCTGAGTCAAAGGGAAGCGTCTGGGTGCAGCCATTAATCTTTATGCTCTGCCCACAATCAGCTGATGTACCGAGGCTCCACCTCCCTCCTCCTAGGCATCAGTGTTGAAACCACCATGGAGTCTAATAAGTGTGCATAGCTTGGTTAGGTTAGATAAGGCTAGCCTACTAATTTTTAGGCACGGACTATTTATTTCTGGGCAAAGTGTGATGCTTTTTCATTTCGAGAAACCTACCCTAACCCTAACCCCAACCTAACATTGCAGGGCTGTAACCAGATACTGGTCTTACCTACTGAGGCGGTGGGTATATAAAAATTAAAACAAATGTTTTAATAGTTTCCAGAAGTTGATATATATTGCATGATATTCTGCAACCTTAATTCTATCTGACACATAAGAATTAACCTCGGAAGAAGATGCTACACACACTTATTAGACTCCATGATGGTTTCAACACTGATGCCTAGAAGGAGGAAGGTGGAGCGGAGCCTAGGTATACATCAGCTGATTGTGGGAGAGCATAGAGATTAATGGCTGCATCCAGATGGTTCCCTTTGACTCGGAGTAAACATTTAGTGCAACTGTAAATACTGTACGTACAACTTAGGTTAAGGTAAGCCAAAAAGTATTTGGGTAAATCTGCACAATTACTGTTCGGAGAATATTGATATAAATATAGTCGTATATACATAGTGTATTCAACACATCTATGAAGGTTTCAGGCGGTGCTCACTATTATTTACCTGGCAAAACATCTTTTAAGTTATGTTAGGTTAATTATGTTAGGTTAGGTTACATTAGGCTATGGTTAGATTAGGTTTGGTTCAGTTAGGTTCGGTTATATAAGGTGTTTATATTTTTTGTCCAAAAGTTATGCGTTTCACCCTAGATTTTTTTTCCGGAGTGCAATATTATGGCCTTTAACCAAGCAACGGAGTTTTTACACTAACGGACAGGGCTCCCTCCGCATTAGTCCGTTAAATCGAGGGTCGACAGTATATATATATATATATATATATATATATATATATATATATATATATATATATATATATATATATATATATATATATATATCCAGTCCTCCGGTAACCCGGCTTTTGGTAATGCGGTTTTGGTCTAATGCGGCATATACACCTTTAACACAGTCATGTACACTGGTAACGCGGGACGCCGATCCGAAAACCGAGTTGAGCTGAGTGGCCGTGACGTCAAACTCGGGTAACGCCGCCCAGAAAACCCGAGCTGCACCGAGCGGCCGTGACGTCACACTCGGCACCACTCAGCACAATGTCATTATTCATTACGTGTCAGTGTCCTGTGCTGTTAACATCATACCGTGCTACCGCCACCGCCCCCGAACCCCCTCTCCAACCCATCCTGACTTGCCTAACAACCAAGCCACCCAGCCAGCTGCCACGAAAACGGAAGGTTTTTACCTATGAACAGAAACTGGTTATTATCAAGGAGATAGAAGGTGGAAAACCTAGGCTTAGGGCGTATAAGGGGACTGGGAACATCACACTTGCCACACACTTAGAAACAGGTCAATAACATTGGTTTATGATTTCCTATAATGGTGTGAAAAGGTGGGAATGAATGAGTGTTGATTTAACCCCAATAATTAGGTAAATGTTGGTCAAAAGTGGGACTTTGGCCGAGTGGCCAGTCCAAGTAAATTTATTTACATATGTTCTATTATTTCGATAATGCGGCGCTGTACCAGTCCCAGTTGACCGCGTTACCGGAGGACTGGGTGTACTTCCTTTTTTCTACAGTAAGTTTTTTTTTATTATTTTATGTATACAAAACTATCCATCAAATGTAAAAATCAATTATGCCTTAATATAGAAAATAATACAGTACATCTGAACACATTGGTGTCCTGAAATTTTCAATGAAGTGAAAATGAAGGGCAACTAGACCAAATGTGTTCTCTTATAATTTTTTTTTTCTCTCTCTCTCTCTCTGAAGTGTTTTTTTTTTTTTTTTTTTTTTTTTTCTTGACACAAAGGTGAAACCATTATTCATGACCATTAGTGATGAGTGTGTAGTGTTTAGGTTAGTGAAAAATGAAGACTACCGGCCAGCTTTCCCTATTTTAATTCCATGATCAGGTATTATAGTCATAAATTGTTAAGTTTGACCTAAAATATGGGCAATGGGTGATAGGTCCACCCTTCCCCCACCAGTCTGTGGTGTGTACACGCCCTCCTAAAACCTGCCCCAGAACAAAATAAGAGAATATGAAGCAATCCTCTCACCGCAACACTGCTTCCAAAAGTCCCACACATTGCATTTTTATTCAGCCTAAAGAACATAGGGGTGACTACTGTGTGTAAGGATTAGCTTACCCTGTAGAATTTCGCCCTCGGAGACCGGAGTTGTATTGACAGGAACAAAGGGAGACCCTTCAGGTGTAGCCAATACATCAAAATGTCAATGTAGATAAGATAAGCAAAATAGCAGTGATGATCTTCCTTTCAGAGAGCGTGAGCAATGCACACATCAATACGCAACCACTTGCCCTCCTCATGAACAGTGTGATGCAGCTGCACTCGACCTGCCTGCCTCAAGGGGAGGAAACCCAACCCATTAACAACACTGCTTGCAAATAAAGGAGGCAGATCTGGTGAGTGTCTGGCACAGTCTATCTATTAGTGGGTGAAAATAATTCAAGGAAGCTGTACGGCAGAAGATAGAAAAGGAACGTGATTTTTTTTTTTTTTTTTTTTTTTTTTTTTTTTTTTTTTTTTTTTTTTTTTTTTTTTTTTGGTGTGTGTGTGTGAATTAGGAAACAAATTCAGATTGTTTTTTTACTGTAAGAAAACTCATTTAAGTAATTAAATATTGCATTTTATAAAAAAAAAAGGTCAAATGCAAAATATACTTTTTCTATATACAGTGAAATTCCGATAATCCAAGCAGTGGAGATCGCGAACTCCAGATTATCAAATTTTCCGGACTTGTGGACGTGACCCCTAAAAATGCCTTAAAAGCTTGAAAATAAATGTTAATTTTTAAAAATTTGAATACAGTATTGTTATTGTGTTTTTATTTATTTTTGAAGTGTAGTACATTTGTAGGTGCAGTAAAGTAGCCAAAGGTATGGTACTGTAGTAATCCAATGGGTCAAACTTTTTCTTAATTAATGTTCATAATTCCTTCTTTTCTTTTTATATGATTCCTCCTGTTTGTTTTCAATATCTCCCTTGATATCAATCTCTAGTACCATATTGTCACTCCTTCCAAATGGGCAATCATAATTGATATCTTTTTATCAGATGTATTCCTTTGGTAAATAATAGGTCTAATCTTGATGGTTTATCTTATCCTCTACACCTTGTTTAATCAGTTACCCATTGTATTATTCATTGTTGGTCTCAATAATTTATTTCCCCACATATTTTCACCTTCACTTCCAAATGTCTCCTACTTTACTTCTCTACAATTAACATCTCCCACCAACGTTACTTTTTGACTGCTTTTAATAATAATTTATGATATGCTCTCTAGTGTATCTTCTATTATTTCTTTGTGATCTTTAGTCCAGTTTATTGATCTTACAACTACTATTTCTTGCTTCGTCATTTTTTGCCTTAATGTTTGCACTTATGAATTCTGTTTTTCATCTTTTTTGCATCATCTGCAAACAGGCTTATGTAACTGCCTACTCCTTCTGTCATGTCATTTACATATGCTAAAAACATTATTGGTGCCAAAACTAATCCCTGCGATACTCCACTTATCACTTCTCTCCATTCTGATTTTTCATATGTAGTCCTTTCTCTGTATCTATGTTTGTCCACTTTTTTTTGCAGTTGATGTACACTTTTGCCTTTATCACCTCTTCCTTCAGTCCATTCCAAGTATCTATACTTCTTTGGGGAAAACTGTATTCTTTGTAGCATTCTTGCAAATTCCTTTTTCGGCTCAAAATTTCCGAACCATCTGCCTCCTGCACAAAATTTTTGAACCATCAGCCTCCGGATTATTGGAATTTCACTGTATATTATGCATTTTTAACAAACTTCCATATTATTTGTGAGTGCTTGCTTTATGAATGTATTAACGAAAATAAAATGTAAATAAGAGATGTTATTGGAGGCAAGCATTTGGATTTTAAATCATTAATGAACCCTTGGATCTAGTAGTAATTAACTGGTCTCTGTTTATGTACTGTCAGGTATAGAGAAATATCAATAAACATCTGTAAATAAATAGGTATGCACCTTTTTTAACTGTGGGAAGAGTAGTTAAGTGAGCTTTTTTACAAAAAAATTTCTGCCCTTAAGTGTTCTTACAATAAAATATTTAATTTCCCTTCTTCATCTATACCTTGTTTCATAGTAGGAAGAAACATACAGAGAAGGAGCTTCTAATTTTCCTTCCTCTTTTCTTTTTACAATATGCAGGATGTACAATGGCAGCATTCTTCAAGACTGGTCGCTAATGTGCAAACAGGTCAGGTTCTCCTACTGCAGCAGATGTAGAAAACTGAATAAATAAATAATCGATAATCTGGGTAACAAATGCAATCTCAAGTATAGGTTGTGTTTCCCTCGCAACAAGACGAATAGAATAGTAGTAATGTCATCTTTATGAAAGAAGTTTGAGAGTTGCTGTAGTGATTCTGATAGTTGGTTTTTAATTCCAAAATATGTGACAAAACTATCTTATGTTGGAAGTTTTCAATTCCAACATATGTGACAAAACTATCTTATTTTGCAAGTTTTCAATTCCAACATGTTATAAAAGTATTTTATTATTAGAGTTCTTGGACGCAACTTTGCCCTTCATGTAGAAGTTACTTTAACTTTAGTTTCCTTGGGTTATCCTGGGAAAAGTTTTTCATTGTTATATCTTTGTGGGGATTTCTCAAAGGTGAGGTTATCAAGATGATGATGGTAATTAATTAAAATAAAGATGTTTTACTGATGATACAAATCATTTGGTTTTCATAATTGCACCAATAAGCTAGAACATGAACTGCAAATAATGCCATTTCCAGGATATATAAAAATAAAAGACTACATCCAACCTGAGGAAACAGGATTTTAGTGGTAACTAAAATATTCATAACACCTGAATTTTTCCATCTATATGCATCGAAACTTATGTCTTGAGTAATATAGTTGATGTTAAGGAAATGATTAAATGTGTTTTTTGTTCTTTATTCTTTTTAGTAAATATATTAGGTGTGTTGAAAAAATAGCAAGACTGTTGCTGCATTTATTGTTTTACAATATCTATCTATTCGATAGTCTTTGATGCCTCGTTCCCTCCAGGAACGTCCTTCAAAATGGATGGCTACAGCAGAAGAGCCTCCACCTCTCCCTATCCACACACTCCCTCCTTGCTTGTTCAAACCGTCCCCCTCTATCAGCAACTCTTCTCTCTATCCTTCCATCTTAGAACTGGCCTTCCTCTCCTCCCTCCTAGGACACTCAGTTTCATTCACATACACTTTCTTCACAGACACTTCATTTCTCTTCCTCTCCATATGACCAAACCACTTCAATGTATTTACTTTCACCCATTCCACTACACCACACTTCACTCCATGTGCACAAGGTTCCATGCCACATCTTTCATACACACAGTGTGACACACACTGCATCACCATATTGGGCCAAATTTAGGATATTCTTTAAGAATATCTGAGCGTGGCAGAGTCCAAAAAACGAGACAATTGTAGGCAGGTCATGATGGCCCTGCAGCCTAAAGTTATCTATGAGCAGACATTCCATGACATAGTATTTTTGTGTGTGGCCCTTTGGTGCAGCACACACCAGGGGAATTACTAACTTCACATAGATACTTATAGCCTAGCCAAAGCCGCATTGTTACCACATCCTAAGATGCTCTGTCTCCCCCCAAAGTGTAGTCACTATCTTGGGAGACACACATAGTGCTGGGACTATCATTGTGGAAGCAATGCACCAAATCACTATTTATATTACTATTTACATAGTGCTTATTGTTACTCTTAACCTAACTGAAGGTGTACTCTGTGCCAGAGTCCACTGTGTCATTCTGAAGGGCACTCTGAGCAAGATTGTTTGCCTTTTCATTAAACTGGATGCCCACATGAGAAGACACCCATTACCCAGGTGAAGTGGACCTTGGCACCACACACTAGTGTCTTCTAGGGTGTAGATGTGATCAAGACACTTATCTACTACATCACAGTCTGTGAGACAGGTAGATTAGAGGGCATACAAGGCAGTCTGAGACACCCCCACCGCGGCCCTGATGGCGATCCCGCCTGAAGATGGAGTAGCCCAGAAGGTTGAGCGCTAGGTGAGGGGGGAGCCAGGTCTCGCACAACCCGACCACCGAAGGAAGTGATTCCCGCAGGTAGGTCTGGAGCTCTGCTGTCTTCCTAAGGAGAGACCTGGCATTCCAGAGGAGGAAGGTGAGGGCCATCTATTCAAATAGAGGAGATGAGGGTGGGCCACAGATAAGTGAGGATCTCCGGCACAGGTGTACCCTTTTGTGGTATAGGTGGTAATCCTTCCAGAGGAGGGTGAAAAGAGAGGAGATGACCATATCCATGGAGAAGCCGGACCTGCAGCTGGGTGAACAGAAGCCTGGGGTGGGATGGAAGGCCTTGGGGGATTAGGGGGAGACGGAAGCATTGGGGTGGCATGTTGTAAGGCACGTTCTGATTCCTGACCACTGTGGGATTTGAGGCCGTGCAGCTGGCGGACCTCAGCCTCGATTGTGGAGTAGGTGATTCCTGGGTCGGGATCTGAGGGGGTCGGGGTAGACGGTGGTGCCAGATACCCAGGCGGTCTACTAGGTCTACGTACCGGAGGGGGAGGAGTGCTGCCGGGCGCAAGGGAGATGACTTGATCCTGGAGCAAGGGTGCATCTGCTTCCAGGGTCTCCTCCAACGGGCCGAACCTATTCCTTGTGACTATGGTGGAAAACTGCACATCCGGGTGGACCGCCGTAGGTGGGGGTGAAGGTGCATCGGTGCAGGTGAAGGTGGTGAAGGACACGGCCTGCGGTGGGTCAGAAAACTAGGCATGTCAAGTTCCCACAGTTGCATGTTGATGGCATGTAGGGGCTTCCCCTTCCCGCCAAGTCAGCATAGAGCTGCTGAGCCCGGCAGTTGAATGGGCAGTACGCAGACCTGGGCCCATGTGATCCCCCACACTGGAAGCAGAAGGGTCTGGTGCAGGAGATGGTGTCACACTGACATGGGTGAGGTCCACTGCAGCGGGAGCATCGTACCGGAGACCTGCAGGTGTTGAGGGAGTGGCCGATCCGATGGCATCCAGGGCAGCGGAGCAGAGGGAGAAGGTAGGGGCGCGTCCAGTACACCAACTGAGAGATGGACACCTTTGTGGGAAGGGTCCCCTTCACCTTCAGGTGGAGCCATCATCTACCTGAACATCCATCGAGGATGCCCCGATACCCAGTGACGTGTCAGACATGGCTGCGGCAGACACGGTCTGGTAGCAGGCTGTTGTTGACTGCTCAGCGAAGGGTGGGGAATCACAACTTGTGATCACCAGCTGGCAATGGCAAAGGCCAGGAACAGTGCAGAGCAGCTTAGCAAACCGAAGAGCGAGCTGTTACGGGCTCACTCTTCTCAACAGCTGATACTTGTTGGGAGCAAATGAAAACACACCGCCATCCTTCACTCTTGATCTTCAAGTGAGCTGTGAGTCTTGGGTTACCCAGGCGCAGGCGGTTGAGAGCAACATCTAACACTCAGGATGTTTTCCGCATCCAAGGCTGTGGGGAGGAGTCATGGCAGTGGAGGCCCATGTAAGTGACGCAAAGGTCATTGGCAAGGGAGTTATCTCAGACAGTTTGACAGACAGTGGAGATGAGGCATTTCTTTGTGGAGTAAGATGACAGGAGGGGGATAATGTTTACCTCTGAGAGTGCCATCTTGGTGGCAGCATCCACAATATCGTTGCCGCGGATATTTGAATGGGATTTTAAGTGCCCACATCCAAGATAGGACGATGGAACATGGCCGCCATAGACACGTACAACCCCTGCCTCTCCTGGAGAGAACAACTTTTTGTGCTTCTCAGCGGTTTCATGTGTCACTCGTGGATTGACAACTTAGTCAACAACCCGCAAGGAGTCATCCAGGATCAACTGTGTAACAAACACCGCCGGACAGGGCCAAGAACGGCACACAGTGTGTAAGGCCACTGACCACTCCGCCAATATGGCGACGGGGGTTTCAAACCAACAACAACAACACCCCATGGATGACTCAGAATACCCTCCTCTCTCTAACAAGCGTGGCCAGCCGCACTCCCCAGTTAGAGGCAGGAAGAACCCCTACACCGACCAGGAACAACAGTAGGAACAATAACACCAACTTCAGGACACTCCAGTCAAGGCATCCTTCCTCATCAGGGCCACCAATGGAGCCAGAGTCTTCTTAAACCCCAGCAGGATCTCTCACTCCCTCCACGCCTCCCCCATGGGCAAGTACATCATTGAAAGGGAAATCCGCTCTCTTGGTAACGGGTCAGCCTTGGTGGGAGAGGAATATCCCTAAGGTGCTGGCTTGCAGAAAGGTACTTTCACCTTAGAGGAGTGGCAGGTCACTTGCCGCCGTACTGATAAGGAAGGTGTTGCTGCTCAGTATGGTAAGGAAGGGCCACTTAGTGAGGACACTGACCTTGAGGAGGTGCGCCGCACATTGAGGGCCCTGGATGGCAGTGACATCGTGGATGCTTCATGGATATTCCCACAACACCTCCCACGTTCCACCACGGGTAAGTGAATCTGCCTTAAGGTGATGGGAACACTGCCGTCAAAAGTGGCCATTGACCAGCTTGTGTATTGGACACAGCCTTACCTGCTCCCTATCCTCCAGTGTCCTGTGTGTCAGCGAGTAGGACACTCCATCAACACCTGCCGCTCATATGTGCACTGCTCTCGCTGCAGCGGTCCCCACCCATATCATGGGCTTGATGCTACCTGTAACCTTACTATTGCTTTCAGTGTGGAGGGCATCATGGCACCAGGTCAGTACATTGCCCCTTTAATTGTGAGGCCCAACATCTTTACTACAGGCTCACTCAGGAAAGGATGTCCCTTATTGAAATTAATAAGCAGCTACGGCTTCTTCCTCTACCAAAATCCAGGCCGTCGCCTCAACCACACCCTCCTACCACCCCACCATCTACGGCAACACCATCGAGGGCTGTCCATCCCTGTATCTCCTACTCCGCTGTCACCACGGAGAACAGGTGCAGTGTTCTGCAGGACCATCAGAAGACAACGACACGACCGAACCTGATCTCCAGGACACCACTACCCACTCCTACTCCAAGGCCCAGGCCCCACTGATAGCCCTGTAAGTCAACTCCACTCATGGCACCTGTGGGGGGGCTCCTCACCAGAAGGACTCTTCAACTCCACAACAGAGGTGGACATCCACCACCTGCCATCTTCCCACTCTTTGGACAGTGACACACCTGTTCCCAACGCCACCCTCAGCCACCGCCAAACACTCCTCACTTCCGACATTCTACACATGCCAGCGCATCTGCAACACCAAGACAAAATGTCATCCATTCGCTTTTTTCCCTCCTCATGGATGCCTATCACCTCTACCAACAGAGTACATCATTCCCACACATCATAGCCAATCTTTAGCCAACACTCTCCTCTATCCTATCAATATTCCTCCAATAATGGCCATGTCTTTCCTATGGAATGCCAGATCCCTCCTAAGAAAGGGTCAAGAGCTCCAAACACACCTAGGAAGCACTCTAGCCTCCATGGTAGGTCTGACTGAAACCTGGCTCACCCCCATCTCACTCAACATATCAGGATATGCAATATTAAGGAAAGATCGCCCCCAAGGACGTGGAGGGGGAGTTCTTCTTGCCGTCAGAGATACTATTCCCTATCCGCAACTACATCTACCTACATGGCAAGGCAGACAACTGGAAGTAATTGCAGCAATACTCAATTCAAACAGAGGACGGCTAACATTAGCAACCTTCTACAACCCAACAGGGATAGCCTCTTACCAGGAATTTACACATTATTTCTCTGCACTACCTCCATCAGTCATTGCAATAGGGGACTTTAACGCACACCACCAATGCTGGGAACCTGGGTTTACTCCTCCACCACACAAATACCTCAGGAAGAGCATTATTTCAAGCCCTGCTAGACTCTGCTCACCTAACCCTGCTCTCCCCACCTGGCCTCTCCACACGCTTCCACCCACACACTGCTGCAGCATCAGTCTTAGACTTATATCTTGGGGACCCCATGTACAAAAATACAACCTTTTCCACCGGACCGTACATGGGCAGCGACCATCTCCCAGTCACAGCCTCCTTCCTACAATTAAACCCCAGATCAAGCGCAGGATGCATGCCTCAATGGAAGTTGACGACAGACAGCTGGCCAAAATATATGAATTACTTCAAGACTCCATAGACTATTCTGCTCTTCCGTTACAAGAAGCAGCCCAAGTAATAACCCACACACTAGAAACAGCAGGCAGACATGCATTCCACCTCACCACCCACCGCATGTCCCGTCACCCAGGCAAACCCTGGTGGAACGACGAATGTGCCAAAGCCGTCAAAGCCCGCAGAAGAGCATGGAACAGATGGCGGAAAACACCAACAATTCAGGCAGGGATTGAATACCGTTGCCTTGATGCCATCTGTAACAGGATCATCGTACAAGCAAAAAGAAAATCATGGCACACACACTGCTCCTCCCTTTCCTTCTCATCGTCAACCAAACGAACCTGGGACTTCATACACTCAGTGGAAGGGAAAAAGATTAAGCAAAATTTACCATTAAAACTCCACAACAACCCATTACCAGATGATCCTCAAAAGGCAGAACTACTAGCTACCAACTTCTTTACCAAAATTGGATGCCATCCCACTCTGCACCCACCCACAGACTTCCATGAAGTCATAAATAATGCGACATCAAATTCAGTCATTCAAGAACTTGCTCAGCCTTTCACTGAAAAAGAAATAGATGAGGCCATAGCAGCCAAGGAAAACAGCGGGACACGACCTCATACCATATGAATTCCTCACCCATCTCACTCCTCCCTTCAAGAAAGCCTTCCTAAACATCTATAACTCCAGCTCGCTCTCGGGAGACTTCCCATCATGCTGGAAGAAATCAGTAGTGCTCCCCATCTTGAGATTAGGGAAGGATCCAACATCACCATCATCTTACAGACCAATATCCCTCCTCTCTTGCATTAGGAAGTTATTAGAACATCTGGCATGCACAAGGCTTTCATGGTGGCTGGAAGAGAAACAATTATTAAAAGAGGAACAATGTGGATTTAGACCGAGAAGAGACACTCTAGACATCCTGGCCCAAATAGAATATCACATATGTGACACCTACAGGAAAAAGCAAGTCATGACAACACTCTTTGTTGACTTGGAAGGGGCGTTTGATACAGCTGCTCATGAAGGCATTTTATATAAACTAGTAAAGATGGGACTAACAGGCACAACCCTCACATGGATCAAAAATTTACTCACAACCAGAACCTTCCAAGTAGCTGTAGGTGCATCTAAGTCCTCCACCTATTCCATAAAAAGAGGTGTCCCACAAGGATTAATATTAAGTCCACTACTATTTAACATATTACTGTCAGACCTAGAAATACCCCCACATTCCCATCTCCTCATATATGCAGATGATATAACCATAATTACAAGAGCCCCAACACTCATACAAGCACAGACCCAAGCACAAGAAGCAGCCACAGCACTGCAAGACTGAGTGAACTCCTGGAGCCTCAAGATCAGTCCTTCCAAAAGCACACTTATGTCGTGAGTCGACACAGAACTGTTGTTGTACAGTCGATAAACAGAGGGTGCCAGACCAGACCCTTTTGACCATAGCAGATGCGGTCATGAAGGGGAGGAAGAGAAAACGGGAGTGCCGATGACGGTTGGAAGAACGCACATGAGAAATACGTTGAGTGCCAGCCGTTGTAGAACTAAACTTTATGAAATTGAAAAGAGACATAACTTTATGAAATTGTTAAGGGACATAGCCTTAAATTTTGAAAGTTAGGAACTCAGACGCTGTGACTGGAGAGAATAGGTAACTGTCAAGATTTTGAAAATAAGAGACTGTATTAGAAGGCAGATTGACTCTGACTCACCACTGAGGAGGTTCACCCAGCTCAGCTCACAATGGGGCTGCAAATATTTGGGGTAAGTGGAAGCTCTCTTCTAATGCAGTCTTGAAAGCAGCTGTAGGATGTTAGTGTTAGAATTTGATTTTATGTAGGATTTGTGATTTATTATGTGTTGCTCCGTGATTACTTTATTATGTGTTGCTCCGTGATTACTTTATTATATGTTGCTCCGTGATTATTTTATTATGTCTTACTCCGTGATTACCTTATTATGTGTTGCTCCGTGATTATTTTTATTGTGTTGCTCCATGATTATGAATATTTTTATGATTATGATTATGTATGTGTCAAAGCAAGAAGGAAGGATGATGTTACTATACAACAGAAGGAGCAAGGAAAGAAATTAGAAGAATTACTTATGTGCCTGATTATATGTGTCAAAGCAAGAAGATAGGATGATGTTATTATATGACAAAAGGAGCAAGGGAAGATTATTTAATTAAAATTATAGAAAACGGAAAGATTTTTAATGACAATCATTTTAGAAGTTAGTGTTCTGTAACCCCGTGACCAAAGTATAAGTTGATTAACAGAACACGAAAACGTTGCAATAACGAGCAACGAAACTTATGTGCTTTACACTCAAATCACTACAAATACCACAAAGAATCAACATAGTAAGAGACCCAGTCCCTTACTCTAGACTTCACAACTTCCTTTGATTAAGACTAGATGGCCCTAGACTCGCCTGGTCTAACCACATAGAATACCTCCGGACATCATGCAGCAAACGTCTTGATGTCATGAAGAGACTTGCAGGAGTCAGCTGGGGGACCTGCAGAGAACAAATCCTACACTACTACCTAGCCACCATCAGGGCAAAATTATCATATAGTAGCAGCCTGTATGGATCGGCAGCTAACACCACTCTCAACGAGCTGGATATGATTCACAACACTGCTCTTAGGATCTCAATGGGAGTCGGTCCTCACCTATCATCTCCCTGAATGCAGAGAGTGGCATCCCACCCTTAGCCACCAATTGAAAAAACATGCTTTGCCAACATCATCTCCATATAATGACCCTGCCTCCACCACACCCGCTCATCACTATACACCAACTCTGAGGTGAACTCACAGTCACCAGTCTGGCTCCCAGGATAAAGACAGCCTCTGTTAGTCCGAGCCCTAAGGACCTACAACATGCTCAGGACACCACCACCTCAGCCACAACCTACCAGGCCACAATCCCCCATCCTACCATGGAAGGACATCACCACTATGGTTGTCGCTCTTCATGTACCAGATCTTCCATCCAAGAACACTGCAAGCACCTTAGCTGCAGCACTGTTCCTTCAGCTCGACCACACCAGATATCATAGCCACCACAAGATATACACAGATGGATTCCACTCACCATCCCTACCTTCCACAGCTGCTGCCATATATGATCCTCAGAAGACCATCTGCAAGACCTGGAGGCTGCCCCCCGAAACCGATGTGGTTACTGCTGAGCTGTTTGCCATCAATCAAGCTCTCATATATCTACACATCACCTACACCAGCTGCCAGACGGTCATCTATACAGAGTCTGTATAGATGACCGTCTGGCAGCTGGTGTAGGTGATGTGTAGATATATGAGAGCTTGATTGATGGCAGCGACGAATGAGTCTGTATTACAGACTCTCGCTCGTCGCTGCATCTCCTCCTCTCCCACCACCGGTTAACATCAACAAATTTAGTACACAGTATACAACAGGCCCTCATCAACCTCACTACACAAGGATGGGAAGTAATCCTTCAATGGGTGCCTTCAAATGGAAACATCAAAGGGAATGAGATAGCTGATGCTGCTGCCAAGATGGCCCTAACCGAGATAAACATCACTCCTCTCCCGCTGCCTCTCCACAGCAAAAAGACTCATCTCACGAACGTGCCACTCTACCTGGAACAATGCCCTCCACGTGCCACCTCAATGGGACAATATCGCACGTCTTCCTCTCCACAACCATGGATAAAGCAAACATGCCGAGTTTTAGATGCCACTCTAGCCCGCCTCCGCCTTGGACACACAACTCTCGACTCACTTATACCACTTATTATGCATGTTATGCCAAAGGAAATAAAAAAAGGAGTGGAAGGTTTCTATTTAAACAAGATTTAGAACGATGAAAAGTGTTCACTATATCCCTGTAAATAATTGGAAAGATAAAGTCAAGAGAAGAGTCTTGGCATTTGATTTATTACCAACTGTTTCATTACTGTTACTACTACTACTACTATTACAGGTTAACCATCAATAATCTGGCAACCACGGGACCTTAGGACTGCCGAACTTTCGAAATTTCATCACTGACTATACAGCAACAGATTTCAACAAATACGGCAATTAAATTAAAAGGGATGCCTGTTTGCTGTTGCAACCATTTGCAAAAACCTGATACTGGGTACAGCCACATCAAAACATAAACACCTCCACCCCCTGCTTCTATTTTTCCTACTGTCCTCTTTACAGGGTCTGGCGACAAGTTATTTGTTTAATGTATTTTTGTCATCTCTTGGACAATACGCATTTAATATATATATATATATATATATATATATATATATATATATATATATATATATATATATATATATATATATATATATATATATATAACTTCTGATCTTTCACTAGTTTCTGATTGGGATAGAGCAAACCTTGTTTTAATCAATGCCTCAAAAACTCAATTTCTACAACTATCTACTCAACATAACCTTCCAGATAACTATCCCCTCTTCTTCAATGACACTCAATTTCCCCTCTCCTCCACATTAAACAAACTCGGTCTATCCTTTACTAAAAATCCAAACTGGCAATTTCATATCTCTACTCTTGCTAAATCAGCATTCAAGAAGTTAGGTATCCTATGGCGTCTGCATCCATTTTTCTCTCCCTCTCAGCTGCTTGCTCTGTACAGGGGCCTTATCCGCCCATGTATAAAGTATGGCTCTCATGTCTGAGGGGGCTCAACTCATACAGCTCTTTTAAACAGGGTGGAGTCTAAAGCTTTTCGTCTCATCAACTCTCCTCCTCTAACTGACTGTCTTGACTCTTTAAGTCACCGCCGCAATGTTGCATCTTTATCTATCTTCTACCGCTATTTTCATGCTGACTGCTCTTCTGAACTTGCTAACTGCATGCCTCCCCCTCTCCCGTGGCCTCGCTGCACATGACTTTCTTTTTCTCATCCTTATTCTGTCCATCTACCTAATGCAAGAGTTAGTCTTCACTCTTTCATCCCTTACACTGGTAAACTCTGGAACTTTCTTCCTTTGTCTGTTTTTCTACCTACCTATGATTTAAACTCTTTCAAAAGAGGAGTGTCAAGACACCTCTCATACTAAATTGGACTTCCTCTCCCATGTCTATATTTCTCCTACTGTCCTCTTTACAGGGTCTGGCGACAAGCGGGATATTTTTTATACTTAATTTATTTTTCTTAGCCAGTACCCTTTTAAATGTAAAAAAAAAAAAAATTATATATATATATATATATATATATATATATATATATATATATATATATATATATATAATAATCAATTAATCAATTGATAAAAAAATAAATAAATAGATAAATAAATAAACTCATCCCGATAACAACAAAAATTGAAACTGTGTTCTGAAATTTATGCTGGAATACTGAAAGAACCAGAATAACGGTTGTTAGATTATCGATGATCAACCTGTACTACTATTGTCACTCTATTAGTTATTTATTTCTTTGTTTTCGTGTGAACAGTCTTGTGTCTTTTAAGATGACTCTTTTCATTGAACTGTTTGTCACATTGATCACATGTGTACTTAATTCCCGCATGGATGTTCCCATGTTTGACAAGACTCGCCTTTTGGTAGAACACTTTGTCACATTGATCACAGTTGAATTGCTCTGCTCTTGTGTGTATATTCATGTGTTGTTTGAAGCTGCTCCGATGGGTGAATGTTCGGCCACATTCCTCACACGCATGTATCCTAGCCTGGGTGTGGATGTTTGTGTGTCGTGTGAGGTCACCTTTAGCGTAGAATATTTTACCACATTCGTCACATTTGTATTCCTTTTCTCTGGTGTGAATGTTCATGTGTCGGGTAAGATCGCTTCGGGAGTAAAGTGTTCTCCCGCACTCATCACACTTGTATTGTTGTTCCCCTGTATGTGTGTTTAGATGCTTAGTGAGGTTGTTCTTGTGGTTAAATGTTTTCTCACACATTGTACATTTATATTGCTTTTCTTGGGTGTGTATGTTCATGTGTCGCTTAAAACTACTGTGTAAGTTGAATGTCTTGCCACACACTTCACAGTTGTAACCTCTGGCTATAATGTGAATCTTGACGTGTCTGTTGAGATCACTTTTAGAGGTGAACATCATCCCACATTCATCACATCTATATTGCTTTGATCCCGGGTGAATGTTTAATAGATGTCGGGCAAGGTTTCCTCTCTGAGCAAATGCTTTCCCACATTCGTTACACTTATACTTTTTAGACTCGGAATGAATATTTGAATGTTGATCAAGGTCACATTTTTGAGTGAATGCTCTACCACATATCTCACACGCAAACTCTTTCATTCCAGAGTGAATTTTGACGTGTCTATTAAGATTACTCTCTCTGGTGAACTGTTTCCCACACAATTTACACTTGTATTTGTCTTGCTTGGTGTGAAGACAAGCATGTTGGTCCAGTTGTCTCTCACAGTAGAACAGTTGGTCACAGTTGTTGCAGCAAAACACTGCCACTCCTCTATGAGACAAAGAGTGTTGGATAAACTTACTTCTGCTATTCAATATTTCTCCACACTCTTGACACTCAAACTTCTGTACTTCTGCAATGTTGTCTTCTTCTAACTTCACACTCATGTTTTCCATCTTGGGGCTGTCTTCTGGGTCAGATTTTTTCCCCGTGTCAGCACACATTTTGATTCAGATTGTGATCAATAATACACACGGCACCAGTTGTTGTGTGTATCACATAACCTACCATACATGACACTCTTGTTACTACACTACTCAAGGCTTCTTAGTGCTATTGCCACACAAGTTCATAAAGTATTGTGGTGAACGTGTTAAGGCCGCTGATGATCTTGCAGCAACTTTACACTCACAGTCCCAGTCCCAGCCTCCTTCACTTGGCTGCTGGGGATAAAAAGAGAACCAACTTCAACTAAAGTTAATTAATACAGAAAATGGTGAACAAAACTACAATGTTGTGGTGATACAGGAGTGTGTGCTGGGCAGCTGATCTTTTTGTATCATTATTCTACCATGTGACCTTGGTGTTGTGGGAAGGATAATGTCACTGTATTACTGTATTCCCTGCATGTCATTAAAGTTGATTACAATGAATGGAGCAAGGCAAGAGGGCTGGGGAGTCCCTCTATTGTATTGTTACTTCCTACCCTGAAACAAAGTGTAGAAGGGGAATGAAGATGAAAATATCCTTGAACACTAATGATGATTGCGTTAATAAATGTGTATGGATGTATCATGGTATTATATACCTTGACTTCAGTAAAGCATTTGATAAGGTTTGACATGATAGACTACTAAGTAAAGTTAGAGCACATGGGATTGATGGAAAAGTTGTCTGCTAGATTAGGTCGTGGCTAAGCGATAGGCAACAAAGAGTTACAATTAATGGTTCCAAGTCTAAGTGGGGAGGGTAGGGGTAACAAGTGGAGTTCCACAATGAGAAAGTCAATATTGAAGTATTTGAAGGAAAACCACCAGCATTGGAATGTGGAACCTTCAGTGGGAAGGAAAAAGATAAATTTGCTTTCAACAGATTTATGAGTCAATTTAATAATGTAATAGGGTCAAGAAAACAGTTATCAAACTCAGCCAAACAGTCCTACTTATATGGATATTTACAGGGTTATGCCTTGAAACTTGTGAGCCATTTATCCATTTCAAATGATAACTATGTGGTTGCCTTGCAAATGTTAAAGGATAAATTCCTAGATGAGGGATACATCATAGATGAAACTTTTAAGAATATTTTAAATGTTACACCAAGTAATGAATATGATTCGGAGTTAACTAATGTTAAATTATTCTTAATTGAGATCAGATCTTATCTTCATGAATGAAAGTCCTTTAAAATTGACCTATTAGAAGAAGAAATAGCAGAAAACATCTTTGTTAGTCATTTGGTGTTCAATAAGCTTCCCAAAGTAGTTAAAAGAGAATTAATTAATAAGACATCCAGCAATTATCCAACTTTGAGTGACATTTTCTTTAAAAATTTTCTTAAAAACTTTAAGCCAAACAACAGTAGCCAAGCCAATACAAAGGACAAAAGTAAGCCAATTGGTAGCTCATCAGTAGTTACGCTGAAGGAAAAATATCCAACAACACAAAACTATAAGATAATAGAGCAACCTCAAAAGAAATTCAAATGTAAGTTATGCTCGGCTGATGGACATTCCATAGGTAAGTGTGAAAATTATAATATCTATGAAGAAAAAGTAGCCAGAGTACAGGAATTGTCTTTGTATAACATGTGCTGGGTCTGAATGTGAATGTTATGGCAATCGAAATGGACTTAAATATCCATGTTTACTATGTAAAAGGAGGGAACATATAACATCGTTGTGTCCTTCTCAAAGAAAGCCAACAACCAGAACAAATGTGAACTTATGTTATGCAATGAAGAACGTAGACATTTGTAACTTATTGCCTACTATGGTATTAGAATTAAAGAACGGTTATAAATGCTGAAAAGTAAGATGTTTAGTGGATTGTGGCAGCCAAAGATCTTATATCACCAAAAAAAGTTCAAAGGATTTATGTCCTAGTTATAATGATTTGTATGAATTACTGCATGATGTACATACTTAAATAGGAGGGGAGACTAAAACTTTTAAACAAATGTCAACTGGTGTTAGAATAGGAAAAAGTTTGGTACTATTACATTTGATAAATTTTGCTATAATCTGGTTATAATTTCTTTGTTTTATTTTTTCATTAATAAATCTATAAAACAGCTTTGGTTCTTCCTTGCATTTGTCAACTATATTTTTTCATATCTCTTCTCTTCTTACCCTTGCATATTCATTCATTTCTAAATTATATTCTTCTTTCCTTTCCTGGATCAGTTTTCTTTTCATTCTCCTCCATGTTTCATCTCTTCTCTTTTTAGCTCTTTCACCTTTTCCGTTAAACCACTCTTTTTTACCTATTTCTTTTACTTTACAAAATGGAACATATTCCTTTACTCATTGCTCGTATATCATCAGGAAGAGATCATATTTCTCTTGTATGTCCTTTAATTCCTTCATTTTCGTCCAGTCAGTTTCATTGAAAAACCTCTTCATTGCAGTATAGTTTGCTTCTGCATAATTTCTTCTTTTCTTTTTGTATGATTGTCTTTGTCTTTGTATGATTCTCTTTGTCTTCCATATCTCCCTTAATCTCAATTTCCAGGACCACATGGTCACTCCTTCCAAAAGGGCATTCATAATTGATATCTGTTTCTATTTTTATTCCCTTGGTAAATAAAAAATCTAATCTTGATGGTTTATCTTTGTCTCTAAATCTTGTATTTTCAGTTACCCATTAAATCATTATAGTATTCATCGTTAGTCTCAATAATCTACCGTATATACCGGACTATAAGGCGACTGGTTATATAAGACGACCCCCAATTTTCGAGGAAAAAAATTTGGTTTTGAGCTATTATCGCTATATTAGACGACCCCCTTTCTCATGGTAAGGTTCACTGTTCACCCGTCCTTAATTTATTACTCCAATAATTACTTCCAACACTAGTTGTTCAAGATGTAAGTAGTTAAAGGAATTTAAAAAACTACATATTATACGTATACTACTTTTACTAAACAATAGCCTGAATTTTTAAAAACGTAAAGATACATTATCATAAACATCAGCACTGCCATGCCGGGTGCGCTCTAATACCTTGTTTCAACAATTGCCTCAAACAATCGAAACATAGATATTTAATTAAAAACTTCCAAAATCATCTTCATCTGATACAGTAAGCATGTCAAATATATCTTGAGATACATGTTCAAGGGCATCATCATACGGGTCAAATTCTGCATCATCTGGGTTGTCGTCTGCAGCTTCATCACCAGTGTCGTCTGTTTCAGAAGTAGCCCACAAATAGTCAACTGCTTTAATTTTATAATGCAATTAACTGCGAAGGCTATGATTGGCTAGCTTAACATTAACAGTATTTATCGGCGTCATAATTTCTGTGAATCGGTAACTGGTTGTTGCAATTTGGCGCGACCGGGCGCCCGCCACCCTGGTGTTGTGGCCCGCACGTGACGTTGTCAGTAAACATTCGACACCCATAGTTAGGGTGGGCCCGCACGCCTGTGTATGTGTGTGTAGGTGTATATATATATATATATATATATATATATATATATATATATATATATATATATATATATATATATATATATATATATATAATGCATACACGTGTGTGCATGCGGAATGAATTCCAAGGTACAGTGGCGCTGAATATTCATCACGGAGTTATAGGTTTGTTTTATTCTCGGTGTATAAGACAACCCTTAGATTTAGAATCCTTAAACTTGGCAAAAAATCTCGTCTTATAGTCCGGTATATATGGTATTTCCACCTCCACTTTCAAACGTCTCTTTATTTATTTCACTGCAGTTAAAATCTCCCACCAGTGTTACTCTTTGACTGCTTTTAATACTCTTTTCTAAGCTCTCTAGGGTATTTTCTATTATTCCTTCATGTTCTTCCTTAGACCAAGTTTTTGTTTTTGGGGCTACATATGCAACTACTATTTTCAATTCAATTCAATTTATCAATTCTGCTTTACCTTTTCCATATTCTACATTTTTAACTTTTATCTTAGATTTTATCATTAGCATCACACCACCACATTTTTTGTCTTTTCTATCCTTCCTCCATATATTATAATCATCATTCTCAATGTTAGTCTGGATTTCTTCATATAGTTTTGTTTCTGCTAGGCGTACAATTTCTGGTTTCTTCTCTTTTAGATATTCTATTAACTCTAATTTTCTTGAAATTATTCCATCTTGTTAGTATACATTACTTTTATTTCATCAGTTCCTTTTGTAACTGTTCATTCATTTAATTTTCTTTTTTTCTAACATCTGTTGTTTATGTACCATTTCATTATCTTGTTCTTTACTCTACAAAAAACTGTTTTCTCCTCTGTTGTTCTTTCATAATTTTTCTGCTTTACCTCTTCCATCAATTTCAGTATGTGTGTGTGTGTGTATTTACCTAGTTGTATTTACCTAGTTGTAATTTACAGGGTTCGAGCAGGGCTCATTATGTCCTGTCTCCATAACTATATTTATCCAACTTTTCTTTAAATGTATGCACACTGGTCGCTGTGACAACTTCTTCACTCAAGCCATTCCACATATCCACCGTTCTATGAGGAAAACTGTACTTCCTGATATCCCTCAAACACTGACTCTTCACAATCTTCTTAGAATGCCCTCTCGTTCTTCTGTCCACACCTCCAGTTACCATCACCAAATCCTGTCTGTCAATCTTCTCTATGTGATTTACCATTTTGTACATCGTAATCATATCTCCTCTTTCTCTTCTCTCCTGCAATGTTGGCAAACTCATTTCTCTCAATCTCTCTTCATAGGTTAGATCTTTCAATTCCGGCACCATCTTTGTAGCTGTTCTCTGAATCCTTTCCAACTTCCTTATATCTTTCTTCATATGTGGTGACCACACCACCGCTGCATATTCCAACTTGGGTCATATCATGGTGGTTATAATTTTCTTCATCATACTTGTATCTAGATAGTGAAACGCCATCCTAATATTTGTTAGTAACCCATACGTTGAGCCAAATATCCCATTTATATGCCTTTTCGGGGACAGGGTGTCTTGAATAATCACTCCCAGATCCTTTTCTTCTTTACTTTTTGTTATTAAATTGTCCCGCAATTTGTAATCCCATGTGGGTCTTCTTTTACTCTTCCCCATCTCCAACACATGACACTTTTTTAGCATTGAATTCCAATTTCCACCTCAAGCTCCATTCATGAATCTTATCCACATCTGTCTGCAACTCCTTACAATCTTCCTTACTCTTTACTACCCTCATCAGCTTTGCATCATCTGCAAACAGGTTTATATAGCTACTCAAGCCTTCCTGCATATCATTCATATATATCTGGAACATGATGGGTGCCAGCACTGATCCCTGTGGATCCGCTTGTTACTATACTCCACTCTGAATTTGTGTCTCTAATCACAGTTCTCATTTCTCTATCCTTTAGATAATCTGTCATCCAATCTAGCACTACTCCCTTCACTCCTCCCATATGGTTCATCTTCCACAACAGCCTTTTGTGTAGGACTCTGTCAAATGCTTTCCTGATGTCCAAGTACACTGCATCCACCCAGCCTTCCCTGTCTTGCATTTCATCGATCACTCGTATAAAAATTCAGCAAGTTCGTCACACAAGATCTACCTTTTCTAAATCCGAATCATTTATCACCTTATTCTCCTCCAAATAGCTTACTCATCTTTCCTTGATAACCGTTTCACATAACTTGCCCACAACACTAGTCAACGACACAGGTCTATAATTCAGCGGCTCCGTCTTTTTCCCTCCTTTATAAATCGGCACAATATTAGCTCGTTTCTATTCTCTTGGTATTTTTCCTTCCTTCAAGGAGCTGCTAATCACATCCCAGATTGGTTCCACCAATTGCTCCCTACATTCTCTTAGTCCAGCCCGATACTCCATCCGGTCCCATTGCTTTTCTCCCATCCAACTTTTCCAATAGTTTTCCAATTTTCTGTCTTTCCACTCTTACCTCTTGCAGTCCCTCCTGCCTCTCTTCTACAATCGATTCTACAAATTCCTCTTCCACATTAAACACAGATTTAAAACTCTCGTTCATAAGTTCACTCGTCTCTTTTGCCGTTTCATAAATCCGACCTTCTCTCTCCAGTTTATCAATGGTCTCCCTGCTCTTTATCTTTCCATTAATGTATCTGTAAAACAACTTGGGTTCTTTCTCACATTTCTGTACTATATCCCTTTCAAAACTTCTCTCTTCCTCTCTCCTTATTCTAACATATTCGTTTCTTTCATTTTTATACTGCTCTCTGTTGATATCGTTTCGGTTCTTCATCCACTTCCATGCTTTGTCATTCCTTTTCTTAGCTTCCACACATCTTCCATTAAACCAACTATATTTACTTTCTCTCACCCTGTACACAGGTACATACTTTTGCATTCCCTCGTTATACTTCTCAAGAAATAATTCATACTTCTCCTGTACTGTCAAGTCTTTCATCACATTCTTCCAGTCTATATTCCCAAAAAACTTCCTTAACTCTTCAAAATTTGCTCTCGCATGGTTCAACCTTCCATTTTTATGATCCTCCTTCCATTTCATCGCCTTCATGTCCTGCATTTCCACTTCCAGTACCACATGATCACTCTTTCCAATCGGACTTGTATATTCAATAATTGGTTTGACTTCAGGTCTCTCCGTAAACACCAGATCAAGCACTGATGGTTCTTCTTCTCATCTATACCTTGTGGCTTCGTCCACCCCTTGTTTCATCGTATTCACCAGTGCCAGTTGCAACAGCTTCTCACTCCACACCCCTTCACCTGTGTGTGTGTGTGTGTGTGTGGGTGTGTGTGTGTGTGTGTGTGTGTGTGTGTGTGTGTGTGTGTGTGTGTGTGTTATGCACTAACAGTGGTGCCTTACACATTTAAAAGAAACAAAGAAATATGAGGGTGTATGTGGCAGTTAGGTTACTAATTTTTGGGGGGTAAATCTGCATAACTACTACTCGGACGATACCGATATAAATATGAAGTGGTATATACTATACATAGTGTATTCAACACATCTGTGAAGGTTTCAGGCAGTGATCAGCATTATTTACCTTGGAAAGCATCTTTGAAATGATGTTATATAATGTTATGTTATGTTATGTCAGATTGGTTGGGTTAAGGTTAGGTGAGGTTGATTAGGTTACGTTATGTTAGGTTAAGGTTAGGTTCGGTTATACAAGTTTTTTTATGTTCAACTACCCAAAAATTAGGCATTTGGGTAGATATTCGTAAGACGATCCATTCGATGTCTCGTTACCTTTATAATGCACTGCAAATTCACCTTCAGAAATTTGTTCAGATCATCTCTTCTCTTCCTAACTGAAACACAGTTGTCTGTGACTACTGACAGCAACCCCTTCTCTGTTCCCTCCTACTTTCTCTATTCTCATTTTCAATCCAAAGCTGGCTATTGCACATATGTGCATAACGACATTACTTGCTCTCGTGCCCCCAATCTTGAATCTTCAGAATTTTCTACCGTCTGGCTAAAACTTCAATGTCACTCTCTAACTAAATTCATCTGTGCTGTATATCTCTCACCTAATTCCTCTGACTATGTAAAATTCTTTGACTATTTGACTTCCAAAGTGGAGCACATCCTATCTCTCTTTCCTTATGCTGAGATCTCCATTTTAGAGGATTTCAATGTTCACCACCAGCTTTGGCTTTCATCTTCTTTCACTGACCAACTTGGTGAACAAACCTTCAACTTTGCTATCCTTCATGACCTAGAGTAGCTACTGCAGTTCCCTACCCGTATCCCTGACCGCCTTGGAGAACACGCCCAACATTCTTGATCTTTTCCTAACTTCCAACCCTTCAGCTTACTCTGTTAAACTTTCCTCTCTCTTGGGCTCCTCCGATCACAATCTTATTTCTGTTATTTGTCCTATCACTCCAGTGCAGCCTCAGGACCCGCCTAAGCAGAGGTGCTTCTGGCATTTCAACTCTGCTAAGTGGGAGGACCTGAGGCAGTACTATTCTGATTTTCCTTGGGATGATTATTGCTTCCATGTCAGAGATCCTTCTCTTTGTGCCGAGCGCATAACAGAGGTGATTGTCTCTGGCATGGAGCTATACATTCCTCATACTTTCTCTAATACTAAAGCTAAAAAGTCCTGGTTTAACTCTGCTTGTTCTCGTGCTGTCAATGATAGAGAGGTGGCTCACAAACAGTACCGTAGCCATCCATCTGCTGAAACCCATGCCCTATATATTTCTGCCCGTAATCATGCCAAATCTATTCTCCAACTTACTAAAAACTTTTTCATTAATAGAAAATGTCAAAGTCTTTCCAACTCTAACTCTTCTCGTGATTTCTGGCATCTAGCCAATAATATCTCGAACAATTTTACTTCTTCATCTTTCCTTCCTTTACTTCAACCAGACGGCCCCACAGCTGTCTCTTCTTTCTCTAAAGCTGAACTCTTCGTTCAAACCTTTGCTACCAACTCTACTTTGGATGATATTGGGCATATTCCTCCTACTCCTCCACCCTCTGACTACTTCATCCCTAAAATTAAAATTCTTGATCATGACGTTTTCCAGGCCCTCTCTGGTCTTGATTCTCGGAAGGCTTACAGTCCAGATGGAGTCCCTCCTATTGTTCTCAAAAACTGTGCTTCCGAACTCGCTCACTGCCTGGTCAAACTCTTTCGTCTGTGTCTCTCTACTTCTACCTATCCTTCTTGATGGAAGTTTGCTCACATTCAACCTGTCCCTAAAAAAGGTGACCGCTCCAATCCTTCTAACTACCGCCCTATAGCTTTGATTTCCTGCCTTTCTACAGCCTTTGAGTCTGTCCTTAACAAGAAGATAATGAGGCATCTATCAGCTCACAACCTTCTCTCTGATTGCCAGTATGGTTTCCGTAAAGGCCGATCTACTGGTGATCTTCTTGCTTTCCTAGCTGAATCTTGGTCATCCTCTTTTAGGTACTTTGGTGAAACCTTTGCTGTCGGCCTTGACATATCAAAAGCCTTCGATAGAGTCTGGCATAAATCTTTAGTTTCTAAACTACCCTCCTACGGATTCTATCCTTCTCTCTGTAACTTCATCTCCAGTTTCCTTTCCGACCGGTCTATTGCTGCTGTAGTGGACGGTCACTGTTCTTCTAAAACTATCAACAGTGGTGTTCCTCAGGGTTCTATCCTATCATCCACTCTCTTTCTATTATTCATCAATGATCTCCTAAATCTAACTCAATGCCCTATCCACTCCTATGCTGATGACACCACCTTGCATTTTTCAACATCGTACAACCGACGCCCAACCCAACAAGAATTAAATGACTCAAGGCGAGATGCTATAGGACGCTTAACTTCTGATCTTTCACTAGTTTCTGATTGGGGCAGAGCAAACCTTGTTTTGTTCAATGCCTCAAAAACTCAATTTCTACAACTATCTACTCGACATAACCTTCCAGATAACTATCCCCTCTTCTTCAATGACACTCAACTTCCCCTCTCCTCCACATTAAACACACTCGGTTTATCCTTTACTAAAAATCTAAACTGGCAATTTCATATCTCTACTCTTGCTAAATCAGCTTCCAAGAAGTTAGGTGTCCTATGGCGTCTGCATCCATTTTTCTCTCCCTCTCAGCTGCTTGCTCTGTACAGGGGCCTTATCCGCCCATGTATGAAGTATGGCTCTCATGTCTGGGGGGGCTCAACTCATACAGCTCTTTTAAACAGGGTGGAGTCCAAAGCTTTTCGCCTAATCAACTCTCCTCCTCTAACTGACTGTCTTGACTCTTTAAGTCACCGCCGCAATGTTGCATCTTTATCTATCTTCTACCGCTATTTTCATGCTGACTGCTCTTCTAAACTTGCTAACTGCATGCCTCCCCCCCCTCCCGCGGCATCGCTGCACAAGACTTTCTACTTCTTCTCATCCTTATTCTGTCCATCTACCTAATGCAAGAGTTAACCAGTATCTTCACTCTTTCATCCCTTACACTGGTAAACTCTGGAACTCTCTTCCTTTGTCTGTTTTTCCACCTGCCTATGACTTAAACTCTTTCAAAAGAGGAGTGTCAAGACAGCTCTCATACTAAATTGAACTGCCCCCCCATTTTTTATTTCTCCTACTGTCTTCTTTACAGGGTCTGGCGACAAGCGGGATTTTTTTTATACTTTTTTTTTTTCCCTTAGCCAGTACCCTTTTAAAGTTTAAAAAAAAAAAAAAAAAAAAAAAATCTCAAACAGTTATGCCGATGAATTACAGAAAGCAATACAAATTTATTTTTCCGTAGCAAATGCATATATAACATATTCTTATCACCCCCAACAAGATTGGGTACCTATGGGAATATGGGTTTCTTGGGGAAAAAACAAAATGCAATGATTTACACTATAAACAAGGTGCCAGAATCATAACCTAACAATGACCTATTGACGAACGCAAAATGCACTGGTCACAAAACCTGGCATGTGGCTACAAAGAAAAAAAAAAGACGTCTACACCTCGCCCATCAAAAACATTTCAGATCTTCTAAGTTAATATAACATTACAAAACCAAAATTAATCAAACCTTAACCATAAGGTATATGACGTTATATACCTTATGACGTCATATACCTCGATTTCAGTAAGGCGTTTGATAGAGTGCCGTATGAGAGACTACTAAGGAAAATAAAAGCACATGGGATAGATGGTAAGGTGTATAACTGGATTAGATCATGGCTCAGTAATAGGGAACAGAGAGTTGTAGTTAATGGCGAGAAATCAAATTGGGGGAAAGTAATTAGCGGAGTTCCTCAGGGGTCTGTGTTTGGTCCACTGCTTTTCATAATTTATATAAATGATTTAGACACAGGGGTGAGCAGTAACATTAGTAAATTCGCAGATGACACGAAGATAGGGCAGCGGATAAGTTCACAGCGAGATATTGAAATATTACAGGGAGAACTAGACATGTTGCAAGAGTGGGCAAAAAATCGGCAAGTGAACTTTAATACTAGTAAGTGTAGCATGCTCCACATAGGAAGGCACAACACCAATAATGGATATAATTTAAATGGTACAGGTTTGCGTAATCTTAACTCAGAAAGGGATTTAGGGGTGATAATTAGTCAGGATCTTCGACCTAGAGAGTAGTGCATCAGCGCTAGAAATAAGGCAAATAGAATATTAGGTTTCATTTCCAGAACAGTAACAAACAGAACATCAGAAGTAATTTTGAGACTATACTTAACTTTAGTTAGGCCCCATTTAGATTATGCCGTTCAGTTTTGGTCTCCTTACTACAGGATGGATATAAATAGGTTAGAAGCCATACAGAGAAGAATGACGAAGATGATACATGGGATCAGGAACTTGGATTATAAAGATAGATTAAAGCGCCTTCAGCTACACTCACTAGAAAGACGCAGGTTGAGAGGAGACCTAATTGAGATGTATAAATGGGTCAAGGGATTCAATAAGGGAGACATAAGTAAGGTACTCATAGTTAGTGGTCCAGGTAGAACGTGAACACACGGTTACAAGCTAGAAAAATTCAGGTTCAGGAAAGAGATAGGGAAGAACTGGTTCACAAATAGGGTAGTTGACGAATGGAATAGGCTCAGCAATCATGTGGTGAGTGCAAAATCTATAGGTTGTTTTAAGAATAGATTGGATAAATTCATGGACAGCGACGATAGATGGTAGTGGGTGTATTTTTTTTTTTTTTTTTTTTAGGTTTACAGGAGCTACCGAGTAGGCCAACTGGCCTTTGGTAGTCTCCTTATATTCTTATGTTCTTATGTTAACCTACATTGACAAATAATAGAGCTTTGTTCAAACCAAACTATACTTCACCTTATTCCCAAAGAGAAGGTCTCATAGAAAACATTGAATATCTCACAAACTAAGAATTAAGAAATCCTTCTTAGAAGGCATCAGATAATGTAAAAATACAACTCTGAATTCTTTAGAGCATTCAGGTGAAGATGTAAAATAATACCAAGTTACGTATTTTTTTTAAATTAATGAGGTTGTATGTGGCAGTTGTTAGGTTACGCTATTTTTTTAATTTGAGGTTGTATGTGGCAGTTAAGTTACGTATTTTGGTAAAATTGCAGTTCAAGCCAATAAATCTATTCTTGTTTTTCTTTTCTCTAATAGCCAACAAGTTTAGGGACAATTTGGAAAATCGTGGTTTTTGGGTGGGAGAAGCAAATATATGGCAATCAGAAAAAATCTAAGGTGAAAACCCTATTTTTTTATTAAAATTAATCAAACATTTCACATGATCGAATCAGATCAGCCCAACGACACAATCCTAACCTAAACTAAACTGACCCAGGGGAATAGAATCCCTGGACTCCCAACCTAACCTAACCAAAACTGAACCCCCAGATCCCCAAACCTAATCAAATATAACCTCTACTAGATAAAGATTCGTAAGACGATCCATTTGATATCTCCTTACCTTTATAATGCACTGCAAATTCAACCTCAAATAATTATTCAGATCACCTCAAACAGTTACGTCGCTGAATTACAGAAAAAAATACGATTTATTTTTTAGGTTGTTAGGTTTGGTTAGGCTTATTTAACTGCAGCTCTGGGAAGGTTATGCTAACAAATCTATTTTTTTCAGTAAATTTTTACATCACCAGAAGGACGTGTTACTACAAAATAAAATGGCGTCTGCATTTCGCACAAACCCTTTCTTTTAGTCATAAAAAACATTTGATAGCTTCTTAATTAACATAATATAACATAAATTAACATTACCTTAACTTATGTTGACAAATAACAGAACCTTGTTTAAACCAAACTGAACTTTACTTTTCGGAGACAGAAAAAACAAAATATTCGTATTTTTTTCTGTAATTCAGCGGCATAACTGTTTGAGGTGACCTGAACAAGTTTCTGAAGTTGAATTTACAGTGCATTATAAACATAACGAGATATCGAGTGGGTCGTCTTACGAATATTTACCGGCATTTTACCCTAGATTTTTCCGTGAAAGTTTCAGGCCGTGTTTGTGATTAACAGCAAATATAAGCGATATATGCCAATCCGGCAAAAAATCTACCGTGAAATGCCTAACTTTTGGGTAATAAAATATAAAAAGCTAATATAAACAAACCTAACTATAACCTAATCTACCACTAATCTAACCAAACCTAACCTAACTTCAAAGACGCTTTGCAAAGTAAATAATGGTGATCACTGCCTGCAACTTTCACAAATGTGTTGAGTACACTATGTATAGTATGTATCCCTTATATTTATATATTTACATTGATATCGTCCCAGCAGTAGTTATGGAGATTTACCTTTTTTTTTATGAGGTTGCATGTGAGTTAAGTTAGGTTAAGTTTTTGTTTTTTATTTATTCATAAAGTTGTATGTGGCAATTCAATGGCAATTCAATCAATTGAAGTGTAGAGTCATGCACTTAGGGAGAAGAAATCCAGGGTACCAGTAGTTCAGTACCACATTGGTGACATTGGTGAAAAAGACCTTGGCGTACATGTCATACCCAGTGTGAAACCCACAGTCCAAGTTGTCAGGGCAGCAGCCAGCGCTAACTCCATGGTGGGTCTCTTAAGGAAAACTTACACCTACCTAGATGCAGAGATGTTCCTACCATTGTACAAATCTGTGGTCAGACCTCGGCTGGAATATTGTATCCAGGCATGGTCATCATACACACGACCACACATCAACAAACTGGAACAAGTACAACGGAGAGCCTCTAAGTTGGTCCCAGATATTGTTATCTACCATCTTTTACATCTTCACAATAATGCACCTGGATATAAATAACACTTTTCGTATAGATTATGACCCATTTCGAATGATTTTGAAATTCATTCCCGTCGCAAATACATTTATAATAAGATATCCTAATCACCCCCAACAAGCCTGGGGACTTCTGGGAATGCTGGGTTCTTGGGTGGGGGAGACGAAATGTAAAGATTTATGCTAAAAACAAGGTGCCAGAATCACTAACATAACCTAACAATGAGCTATTGACGAACGCATAATGCACTGATGGTCACAAAACCTGGCGTGTGGCTACGAAAAAAAAAAAAAACGTTTACTTTACTTTGTTTACCTTTAAAACCTTAGGGATGTGCGATATCGAAAAAATACCGGTATCGATAATATCGGTATTCTTAATTATACCGGTATAGCTCATAGCGGTATATAAATGAAATACCGGTAACAGCGATATTTCTTTAAAATACCGGTATTACCGATAGCGATATTTCCTGTTTTAAGTTGAAAAATTGTCTAACATTCTCGGACAATAAGTAACACTACAATCGCACAAGGTAGTTTCAGGTGACGTTTAATGGTGCGTCAGTGACTTTACTCCTGATCTCAATATATATTGAAATCAGTGGTTTACTCTTGTGGTGACATCAGATTGCATTGCATTTCTAAAGTAAAATTATGTTCAACATCCCTTGCTAATGAAATATGATCTCTAATTACATAAATCCTTTCGATAATTATAGTCTAGTTCAGAAAATTTTAGTATAAACAGATATAAATTTAAGTGAATATTTCGTAGAAGATCACTTATCCAAGTGTTTTCTTTTGTTTTCCTGTGGAGCCAGCAACCTTTGTGCAACATTTCCTATTTTCTCAATTTATTGTACTTCTCTGAAAACATATTGCTACAAACCTCCTCCCTGGGCCGTAACAAGAGCAGCTTACACCTACTTACGCCTGGATTCGGCGTAGGCGCTGGAGAATCGCAAGCGGTCACAGAACACTTTGATTGAGAAGGAAAGATGCATTCTTTCTCCACACTTTTATTTCCGCTAAACTTAAAGTAACAAATTATACAGGCAGCGTATGCTCCTTATCTGCACTCCTCACAAAGCGATATCACTAACCCCACCACAACCACCACTTCCTTTCAATAAAAGAACACTAATTTCCCCAATGTCCACGCCGTGCATCTTACATCTCTCAACTGTTATATCTTAGCTGTGTACAGACCTCCCTCCTATATCCTTGTGGACAATACTAATCTAACCAGCTTTCTACATCAGTTCTGCCTGAACAAGGAAACTCTAATTCTTGGGGACTTCAACTTACCTGCTATTGACTGGTCTAGAGACGATGCCATGTTCCTCGACTATAATCCCCTTACTATTTCGTTTGTTAATTGTTTTAATTCAATTGGTCTATCTCAGTAGGTAGTTTTTCCCACATTCACACCTTCAGTAACACCTTGGACCATGTCCTTGTGATGCCACAAGTTGATCTCACCTAGGCCTTATTGTTCTGAGATTGACACAGAAACTAATTTGGTTGTAAACCCCAAGGAAATAGTGATATACCCTCAGGTTTATATTCCCAAGGTTATAATGTTTTATATAAATGTTTTTACTCACACATCATCTATAATTTTTGTATTGTGTATTGAAATAATTATCTTATGTTGGAATTCCTCCTCGAATTTTCAAGTTTCGTATAGTCATCCCCCATCTCTTAAATCAGTTTTCTATGGAAAGAAATTAGGTTCCTATACCCAAGTCATTAATATTCATTTACCCGTAATACTACACTCCATAGTCTAAAATAATTAACTTAATTAGCTTTCTTTTCACAAGCCTTTATTAAGAAACATGTGATATGTCATCATGTGGTGCAATAACCACGTGTTCTCTCCTGTCCATATTCGAGTTAGCAATTAATCAAATTGCCCCCATATATTAAGCCAAAAATCAAACTCATTAGATTTCAAAATAATACATGTTCCACATAAAAATTAATCTTATATAAGCTAGTAATAATTTTATATCTCAATAATCAAATAGTCAAAAGATATAAGCGTTTACATGTAATGTCAAGACCACTTGCCAAGATGCAATGACTAGGTAAATTCTGACCAACATATCGCAAACACTTCAAGCGTTTACCTGCGTCGCCAAACTTCGTTTATTTTCACGAACACGATTTTAAGGAGAAATGTCTTGGTTGGTGTTGCCACAATTTTCCTAATATATTTCAATCCTAATGCTTGTTTTTAGTTTTCTTTTATATTAAAAACGACATATATTATATACATATTTTAAATTATAAGCACTGAAATTATCTCAAACATCTTAATTTCTTCAGATTTATTCGAAATAGATATCATGGTTTCTCCGTATATTTCGCACCGATTCCACCCTTGACTCCACCTAAGGTAGAAGCCAACATCTCGCTATGTAGTACAAATTCCCTTATATATTACAATCATTATGCTTGTTTGTGGATTTCTGTTATATTAAAAACAACATTAATAATGTAAATGTTATGTATTTCAACAACTGTCATGATCTCAAACATCTTACTTTCATCTTATTTATTCGAAATGTATATCCTGCTTGTATTTATTGAGGTGTGCAAAAATGCAATATATTGGGAATTGCTTGGATGTATGTGGTAGCCAAGTTTTCTATTGATTCAGAGCAAATAACACCCTATGCTTTTATGGCTTTGCAGCGTAACCTTCACAGATGATTGGTTCTTAGTTTGAATTTTCACACAATTTTGGGTATGATTTTAAAGGTATAGTAAAAATTCCTGATTTTCATCTTCACTGCATTAGAGTCCTGCTCAGTGATGTGCACAGACATTCAGAAAGGGTGATCTTTAGAAATCAAAATAAATAAAAATTGGAAAAACAACACATTTTTCCTGTTTTTTTGACTGAAAGAACACTTGATACGAAGAAGGCAAAGGACTATGTCTCAAGTACCCTTCCTCCTCCTCTGTGCACATCCCTAGTCATACATAGTAGTTAAAAGGACACTGCACATGAACAGCTTAGATACCACAGGTATAATTCTACTTTCTTGCATTGTACATTGCTCTATGATGCTATGCTACCATGAATTGTATGCTGGCATGTGCTGAATTTTGTGGTGCTGTATTGGTGTTGGGTGTGAATTGCTTTGCTGCTTGCTAATGATTTCCCCTACACTCACCCTAGCATCACCAACACGTACCTACATTTTAATCAACAACACTGTACAAATGTTTCATAATTAACCAAAAACAAATAAAAAAACACAGTCAAAGCTATGAATCACGAAAACAAAACAAAACATCGCCGTGATGAAGCTTTATACATTTTTAACCAATGGAAGAAATTGGGTTAGAAATGAAGTTGAAAATATCTTGCTTGAGAAAGAGGAAAAGTTTGTGGCTGAAGCGAGCGCGTTTCACCTGTGGTGGGAGGCGGCAGGTGAGGACGACAGGTAATGGAAGGTGTAGCCAGACATGAGGGAGAGAGGGACGGGAAAAGGGAGGGAGTTGAAGACGCCAAGGGATGCATACAGAGAGAGAGAAAAGGGTGAAAGAGAGAGAAGTAAAAAAATAGAGAAAGGTTTACATCTCCCTTTCTTCCAGTAAGTGACTCTGGCGGTGCTATGAATAAGGGAAACTTGAGGGACGTTGTGGGTTCCTTTCCCTGTCCGCTGTCCGCTGTCTAGGGGATCAAAAGAGCATGTTGAGTCACCTGTCTGTTCACCTGTCCACGCACGGAGGGAGGGAGATAACAAAAGGAAAGGGAGAAGGGAGGACAAAGATGGGTTAAAAGCTATTGTGGTTATTTTTTCTCTTGATTTGTCCTCTTGGTTTCCTCTTATTCTGTTTTTCATTTCCATTTTCATTTCGCTTCACTTATTTAATTTTGATATTTTCCTCTTCTTCCTCCTCCTCCTGTTCGCTCGGCAGACTCTTCATTCCATTTTCTTTCTCTTTCCTTCTCTTCCTTTTATATTAATTTTCATTCTGTTCCTCAAAGTCATCCTCGTCTCTTCCAAACACTCAACATTTTTCTTGATCTATCTTCCCACACTTTCACTTCCCTCTGCTTTGTCTTCCCGTCATATTATTTGTTCCCACTTTTCTCCCCATCCTTTACAGTGTAACTTCTGCACAATACGTTGGGTTCCAAATATCATCGTTTCCTTTGGTATCTCTTCTATTTCATATATCTAGTCTGTCTTATTTATACATGTGTTGATCTTATCCTAACTTCCTTATTTGCCACAACGCTAATCACCACCATCACCACCCCCACAACCACCACAACCACAACCACCACTGCTGCGGCTTTCCTCCACTTCTCCTCCTCCTCCAAAACACCTCACACTTGCCTCACACTCATCGTTTTTATGAGTAACTCGTGTTTGCCTCCTAACACAGTTTTCTTTTCACTTTTTAATTAAGGAAACACTTGTGATGTTTGTTCCATCTATTTTGATCTGAAAAACTGAATCACTATTGGATGTTTGATATTTTTCTCTGGTAAACTTTTTTTTCTTATCTAATTAGTGTAAAAAAGGCCACTTATCTACCTGTTCCATAATAGCAGATTTAAAACGTCACACACAACCAGAGAGAGGAGAGAGGACCTTCCCCTCACCCCCTTCCTCTCGTCCCCTCACTACCATTGTATTTCTATAATTTACAAACCTAATTAACTATTACTGTGTTCCACCTCACTTGGCGAGCCTCAATGAGGAAGACATCACCTGCCACGCACATACATACACGAGGCGCCGCTGTGTGTGTGTGTGTGTGTGTGTGTGTGACTGTGTGTGTGTGTGTGTCATGGCGGTCCTGTAAACAGTCGCTGGTACTACGCATCCGTGGTTTTAGCACAATATATCGCCGAGAGGCTGCCTTTGGAGTATCCTGCACTGTATCCTGATCTATAAGAGCAGTAAGAGCACACTGGTTCATTTTTTGGAGGTGAAGGTTACTGGACTTAGTTAAAATTAGCCTGTACAAAGTCGACCGCTCGGGCTAACCCCTCCATCTACCCAGTGTCTCGAGTTTGCGCATGCGCACTAGAGACTCTGACGTCAGCAGTTGTCATGGTAACGGGGACGCTAAAGGTACCGTTTGTGACTTCCGAAGACCCTCTGCTATCCTTCGAAACTCTGCGCGTGCGTTGAATCTACTGTAAGCAAAATGGCCAAGGCATTGAGTGACCTGCGTAGAATGCAGCGTCCCCAGCTGTCCCGACTGACGAAGGAGGATCTTATTGACAGCATATTAACGGCACCTGAGGCAAGAGATGAGCAGCTGCTAAAACTGACCAACAAACTCCACACCCTTGTCAACGAGGTGGCTGATTTAAAGAAAGCTGTTACTGCATCAAGCACAGGAGTTAACAACAAAATCGACCATCTGCAAGATCAAGTAAATAAGCAGAATGAGATAATATCAAAGCAACAACGATATTTGGAATATTTGGACAGAAAGGAGAGAGAGATGAATTTAGTCATCATTGGAGTTCCTGATGAAAACGAAGCGTTGATGAGTGCTACGAACGACGAAGAGAAATTGGGCAAGATTTGGTCAGAAGCAGGAGTATCTGAGGAGATCCAGGCATACAGGAGGCTGGGCACCATCGGGGAGGAAAGGAGGTGTCGGGCCATCCTATTGACAGTGAATAGTAAGGAGGCCAGGGACCGGGTCTTGGCCAAGGCACCACAATTGAAGCAAGGGAATAAGGCGTGTGAGAAAATGTTCATCAAGAAGGACGTTCATCCCAGTATTAGGAACAAGTGGAAGAGGCTTCGCGATGCTGAGAAAGTCGAGAGAGCGGCCGGAAAACGTTGGATGTGTAATACGCCTGGACACCCGGGAGCGAAAGCTGTTTAAGGGTGGTGGGGTCATTGATTCATGGAGCCAACTGTCTTTTTAAGTGGACCACAGCATCTGAGTACTATGAAAGTGGTGTCATGGAACATTAATGGGATGAGAACAAAGTTAGATAAGAAGCATGTTCAAGATTTTCTTCGTAATTATGACATTATTAGTTTAAATGAGGTAAAGACTTCTCTACTTGTATCATTCCCTGGATATGTATCATACAAAAGTGAAGTATGTGGCTCATCTGAACGTGGTGGTACAGTTGTATTTATAAGAAATTGTTTCTCAGAATTCATCCTAAATGTTGATAATAGCATTCAGGAACAGGTGTGGATAAGATTTAGACTTGCACCGAATATTTTGTTCGGTTTTTGTTACATACCACCCTCAGACTCACAGTATTACTCTCATGATTTATTCGCTGCAATTCAGGAGAAACTACTTAGTGATTCAATGAAAGAAGAGTGTATAATTCTAGGTGACTTGAACGCAAGATTTGGAATTTTTGCTCGTGAGTTACCCAGCCTTGTTGAGTTACCTAGCAGTGATAATTATACGTACCCAGATGTGCCTGATGATGTAAGACTTCCAAATGACAATGCGTTCATATTATCTGGGGTTTGTCAAGCCTCGAAACTAGTTTTGATAAACAATCTAAAGACTCCTGATAAGCATTTCATGAGCAGCAAACTTATAGGAAAAGTGAACAATGGGTGTCCGAGTTAGACGTGTGTATTGTGAGCTCCGGAGTGGTGAGTCGAGTGAGCGATTTTCAAGTGTTTCAGAGTGAGTCGTATCCTTCGGATCACGCACCCATTGCTATCACCCTCTCATTACCAACATGTAACTTAAGGCTTCTTCTATTTGTTCTCAATAATCTACTCCGGATTCTGCTCTGAATCCGAATCTGTTTTGGATTAATTGGGTGCAAATAGAACAGCAGAATCTGTTTTGGATTCGCTGGATCAAAACAATAACAATGAGAGGCCAGTCGCTGCCCAGCCGTCACACTAGTCACTTCTCCGAGGAAGTGTTGAGAGTTACAACTTTCATTTCCTGATGCATTTAGGGTGACAGCGGCACCCCTAATTATCACCAACCTGCTTATTGTACAATAAAAAATCTTTATATAACTAAATGTGTTATTGAAAATACCATTAGATTCTTGAAAAGTAGATTCAAGTCTGATGAACCTCAAGGTTAATTATTCTATAAGAAAACATACCTCGACACAAAATTCACGTCCCTGGTCTGACAAAATCCTCAAAGGTGGACCCCATCTAAAAAAAATTAAACAATCATACATGTCTAAAAAAAAAAAAGTCAAAATATATAATCCGATGTATTGTATATCACAGTATATTATCAACATAGTAAAGTAATTTGTATTTCACTATACCTATGGATAAAAGAGCTTATACACTAAGCAATCCCACATGCAAACTTATTTATTCTTAAGTGGGAAAAATTCTGGAAATTTGGTGAAATAGTTCACAAAGGTGCATACGTATTTGTAGCCCTCTGCAGTATCTTTCAATGGACGTAGGTAAACATTTAGTGACGAAAACATTAGCAAGCAGCAAAGCAATTCACACCCAACACCAATACAGCACCACAAAATTCAGCAAATGCCAGCATACAATTCATGGTAGCATAGCATCATAGAGCAATGTACAATGCAAGAAAGTATAATTATACCTGTGGTATCTAAGCTGTTCATGTGCAGTGTCCTTTTAACTACTATGTATGACTAGGGATGTACACAGAGGAGGAGGAAGGGTACTTGAGACATAGTCCTTTGCTTTCTTCGTATCAAGTGTTCTTTCAGTCAAAAAAACAGGAAAAATGTGTTGTTTTTCCAATTTTTATTTATTTTGATTTCTAAAGATCACCCTTTCTGAATGTCTGTGCACATCACTGAGCAGGACTCTAATGCAGTGAAGATGAAAATCTGAAATTTTTACTATACCTTTAAAATCATACCCAAAATTGTGTGAAAATTCAAACTAAGAACCAATCATCTGTGAAGGATACGATGCAAAGCCATAAAAGCATAGGGTGTTATTTGGTCTGAATCAATAGAAAACTTGGCTACCACATATATCCAAGCAATTCCCAATATATTGCATTTTTGCACACCTCAATAAATACAAGGTATAAAATGTTTTGTTTTTTCACCATTGAATCCAAGTTACAAGGGTACTGATGTGAATAATACTACATGTGTAAGATATTATGCACATCAGTAATAATGTTTCATATAGTCTGTTGAAATTGTTGTTGAGATTGACTTGTCAACCACAGATAAGTGACCAACCCTTTGTTGTCATCCCACAAGCTTGTTATACCTTACTATTTATGTACTATGGAGTGCACCACTTGTGATAGGTTGTATGAATGTACTTTACAGACAAGCTACATGTATTCTAAATGCTGTTAAGAAGGGATAGATACGTTACTATACAAAAGAAGTTTTTTGAGGGGTTATTATAAATTTTTCCATTAAGGACATCAAATTTGGATTATAGCATCATAAGCAGAGCATAAACAAATAAAAAATGTAATTCAATTAAGCAAAGAGGAAGGAAAAAACTGCACCAACAAAAATCATATCTTACTCCTTACCTATTAGATCCATTCCTACCAATTCCACTGGTGACTTGACTTTAATAGGCTTCATTTCAGGAGCCAGGGTCTTGAGGGGAGTGAACCTTTGACATCTGTCACACGCTGCAACCTATAGGAAAGCAACTGTGTGAATAGTTGTGTAGGAGAGTAATTTCCCTAACTTCCTAGGAAAGTAGATACATCAGACAAAAGCTAACTAAACATTGGTAAGATAACTCATGAGTATACAAGGCAATACTGCTAAAGAAGATTGGTCACAGTGGCTAAAATAAACTGTACTATCTTATGCAATATAAAAGAGACATTTTGGTGCTCATAAATAATAATTAAAAACTGATCTATCGAGATGTAATTTTTATTTTGACTTTCTTAATTTTTTAATGTGTTGCCCTGTGGCACACCTGCAGGGTTCCTTCTAGAGGCTTGGGTGGTTGGTCTCTTTTTCATGGAGGTCTGGAATCTGGATGGTCATACTCCACCTATAGTGGCACAAGCAAGAATTGACAGTGATTCCTTAAAATGTGTACAGGCTCATGCCGTCTTATGATAGTTCCTTAATGTGCTTGCTTGTTGAAGACAGGCTTGATGGCAGCATGCGGATTGTGTTTGGCTACTCAATGATCACAGAAAAAGAGCCAGACCCTGGTGGGACTTGAACTCAGGACTCTGAGTTCAAGTCAAAGCTGAATTTGAGAGGGAGTCGAGTTTATCAATAAAAGGGATGAAAGAATGAGGGAAGAGGGGAATGGGTGGGACTTGAGCGAGCAAGAGAGGAGTGCTTGGATAGAGAGAGGTGGAGACTCTTCTGTCGTGGCCATTCCTTTAGAAGGTGTTCCCGGCGGGAGCGAGGCATCAGAGAATATAGATAGATAGCTGCAGAGTGACTCAATATTATTAATGTCACCTAAAACATACATAAAAAAAATTATACATACATAATGTTTGGCATCTTCTTTCATTCCATGCCAAAAATAATGTTGAAATATTTTCTCATTGGTGCCCCGCCATCCACTGTGCCCTCCAATGCCACTGTCATGGTACAAATGGAGAATATGAGTCAGTTCATCTGGACTTCTGATGACCTCTTTTTTCCTTCCGTCTCTGGAGCCAACATAGTAGAGAACTTGCTCTGAAAGTAATATCAATAATTTAATGTTTTTTGTGGAAGGTGTTGTAAAAAACACCAAAAATAGAAGAAAAAAAACCCAGCACAATATTGAACAATAAAACTTGTAAGTACTACAGCTTTTTGAGTGGTAGCACAAACACGATTAAAAACTTTTCTGATTGTGGAATTATTGCAGTAATAAGTAATTTTGGAATATAACAGTTTGTAAATACAAATTAATTAATTAATTAATTAATTAACCTACTCTAACCTAATCTAAAGCTAACCAAACCTTAACCTCTGTTGACAAATAACAGAACCTTGTTCAAACCAAACCAAATTTTATTTTTCGAAGAGGTCTCATATAAAACCAGAGCTGGGCGCATCACTCGTTTGGGGGCATTGCGTCAACATTAATCCGTCATTGCCGGGGGGGCGTTGCGTCGGCGTCAATCCATCGGGGTTTTTTTCCAAAAAGTTGCGTCTTTTTTTTTCTCGCGTCATTGCAACATTGCGTCGCTGGCGGATACGGTAATCTTAACTAATGAATCTAATTTACGTGAAACATCATATATATATGATAGAAAATACTATAAAATAAATATTTCATAATTCAATTGATTTTTTATTTATAGTTGATTTATTTTAATAATTTATTAATTTGTTTTTGATATTATTTGGATTATTCAATTAAAAATAAAACTCAGCCTGATCTATTTTTATTTTATTATACTTATTAGTTACTTAGTTTAGTTAGTTGATTAATTTCATTTTTATTACTGTATCATAACCATAGTATCACACTAGTACAAACTTAAACTACAAGAGGTCCATGTTCCCCTTCATGAACACAAGCTCCTCGAAGTTATTGGCAGTCAAGGAGGATCTCTTGGGTCTTATTATGTCTCCGGCAATAGAGAGGATGCGTTTCACAGCGGCAGAGCTGGGGAAAATGACGCAAAATTTTATTTGCGACAATGTATTTGCGCCAGCGTCATCGCGACGCTTTTTTTTTTTTAACTTTAGCGTCATTGCGTTAAGCGTCGATGAAATGGTCGTTCCGTCGTCGACGCAATAGCGCAATGGCGCAACTGGTGACGCAAGTGCCCAGCTCTGTATAAAACATTGAATATCTCACCAACTAAGAATTTGCGACGGAAATATAATGTAAGAAAACTTTCTCAGAATGCACCAGGTAATACAAAAATATAACCCAGAATTCCCTAGAGCGTTCTGGTGAAGATGTAAAATAATATCAGTTTCTATCATTTTGGTCATCCATCTCTGCACTGATTCTATAACAAAGTCATATCCATTCTATAATACGGTGACCAAAACTGCACTGCATAGTCGAGGTGAGGTCTGACTAACGCTAAATACAGTTTCAAAATAACCTCAGCACTTCTACTTTTAATACTCCTAGCAATGAATCCTAACAACCAATTAGTCCAATTTCTAGCGTCAATACTACATTGTTTTCTGGGACGGAGATCTGAGCTAACCTGTACACCCAAATCCCTCACATTCTGACCTATTCGGCATTACTCTGTTTATACATATTTCCTACTCCCACACCTCATAACTAGCACAAGCACTCTCATTTCCATTTTCGTATCTACTTGTTAAGTTGTTGAAATACTTACCGCACGAAACCGTCAACACTCAACTGGACAACTTTACAAGTTTACAAGCGAATTCGTCCCATATCGAGTGTGGCCCATTAATAACCGAAAGGAGCCTTTATTGAGGCGACAAAGATCACAAAACATGTAAGAATAATAATATTGAACACGAAAATAATGTACTTGAGTAGTCAAACCATCCAAGGAAACCATGAGCCGAATATATCATCTACCGAATTCATCATCAGAGCAGCAGTGCGACTGTTTTGTTTACAAATTTTTAGTCCCACTCAGCGCTCAGAAGTGAGTCGAGCGGCTGGCAGCAAAATCGCCTCCCGCGCACGCGCAGAGGGAGGGGGGACTTTAGGCGTTTACATCTACTAAAGCGTTTACATGTGTCGCCAAACTTCGTTTGTTTTCACGAACACGATTTTAAGGAGAAATGTCTTGGTTGGTGTTGCCACAATTTTCCTAATATATTTCAATCTTAATGCTTGTTTTTAGTTTTCTTTTAAATTAAAAGCGACATATATTATGTACATATTTTAAATTATAAGCACTGAAATGATCTCAAACATCTTAATTTCTTCAGATTTATTCGAAATAGATATCATGGTTTCTCCATATATTTCGCACCGCTTCCATCCTTGACTCTACCTAAGGTAGAGGCCAACATCTCGCTATGTGATAAAAATTCCCTTATATATTACAATCATTATGCTTGTTTGTGGATTTCTGTTATATTAAAAACAACATTAATAATGTAAATGTTATGTATTTCAACAACTGTCATGATCTCAAACATCTTACTTTCATCTTATTTATTTGAAATGTATATCCTGCTGATTCTGTATTGAAAATACAGCACTGACGACTGACGAGGGCCTCAGAGAGCGGTTTGCGGGCGATGTTTTGTGTTCAGAACTGGATCTGTCTTCAGTGTCTAAATTTTCTTTGACTTACATATTTTTGTGCAATATACAAACATCTTATTTCTTACTTTAATTTGATGAAAATAATTGTAAACAATATGATATGCTTTTTACTTATTATTAGGAAAAAGGGAACAATTGTAAGTCGAAGCTACAACCACAAAATGCATTGAAACATCAACACCCACACAGGTTTGAATGTCACATCTTGTTATTTTCTACATTTCTCTAATATATTACAAGCTTTTTACTTGTCTATGGCGTTCTTCTATATTAAAAACAATATATATAATATAAATCTTATGTAGACGATCAACTATAATGGTCTCAAACATCTTACTTTCCTCTGATTTATTTGAAATATATACCCAGATTCTTTCTCATGAAAACACACACATCCGCTTCGCTCCACCCACGTAGAGGGCCCACAGTTCGTTATTTTCAACACTTCCTTAATATATTTCAAGCTTTATGCTTGTTTTTGGTTAGCTTTTATATAAAAAACAACATATATATTATAAATCTTATTTATTTCTACAACTATTATGGTCTTGAACGTCTTACTTTCCTCTTATTTAATCGAAATATTATCTCGCTCACTGTCTACACAGATGAAGTTATGAAGTTTGATGAGCTGTGATTCGTTACATGACCAGAGGCAAAACACTCGCAAACGCAGAAATTCGTATATTGAAAGTGTTTGCGATATGTTGGTCAGAATTTGCCTAGTCATTGCATCTTGGCAAGTGGTCTTGACATTATATGTAAACGCCTTAGGCAAATTCTGATCAACATATCGCAAACACTTTCAATATACGAATTTCTGCGTTTGCGAGTGTTTTGCCTCTGGTCATGTAACCAATCACAATTCAATGAATTAATTCAACTTCAGAACTTCATTTATGAAGACACTCAACGGGATAATATTTTGATTAAATGAGAGGAAAGTAAGACGTTCAAGACCATAACAGTTGTAGAAAATTATAAGATTTATAATATATATGTTGTTTTTGATATAAAAGTTAACCAAAAACAAGCATAAAGCTTGAAATATATTAGGGAAGTATTGAAAATAACGAAATGTGGGCCCTCTGCGTGGGTGGAGCGAAGCGGATGTGTGTGTTTTCATGAGAAAGAATCTGGGTATATATTTCGAATAAATCAGAGGAAAGTAAGATGTTTGAGACCATTATAGTTGATCATATACATAAGAGTTATATTACATATATTGCTTTTAATATAGAAGAACACCAGAGACAAGCAAAAAGATTGTAATATATTAGAGAATTGTAGAAAATAACGAGATGTGGCATTCAAACCTGTGTGGGTGTTGATGTTTCAATGCATTATGTGATTGTGGCTTCGACATACAATTGTTCCCTTTTTCCAAATAATAAGTAAAAAGCATATTATATTGTTTACAATTATTTCCATCAAATTAAAGTAAGAAATAAGATGTTTGTATATTGCACACAAATATGTAAGCAAAAGAAAATTTAGACAATGAAGACAGATCCAGTTTCGAACACAAACATTTCACTTGGAGCCCGCACTCCAGATACGAAGGCCCGCGTCACCACCTCAGTCCTCAGGTGGCGCACTCACACATTCGCTCGCTAGCAGGCAGCACTCAAGTCTAGCCAATGCCATTTGTGAAGACATCCAGTGCTCACACATACACACATACACACACACACACACACACACACACACACACACACACACACACACACACACACACACACACACACACACACACACACTCTCACACACACACACACACACACACACACACACACACACACACACACAATCATACACACACACATACACACACACACACACACACACACACACACACACACACACACACACACACACACACACACACACACTCATACACACACACACATACACACACACACACACACACACACACACACACACACACACACACACACACACACACACACACACACTCATACACACACACACACACACACACACACACACACACACACACACACACACACACACACACACACACACACACACACACACACACACTCATACACCCACACACACACACACACACACACACACACACACACACACACACACACACACACACACACACACACACACACACACATCTTGCTGCTACTGGTAAGGTGATCTGAATACGACGATAGATGGACAAGTTGTGGGCTTAGGACGAGTGTGGAGGGTGCTGTAGTTTCAATACAGAATCAGTAGGATATACATTTCGAATAAATAAGATGAAAATAAGATGTTTGAGATCATGACAGTTGTTGAAATACATAACATTTACATTATTAATGTTGTTTTTAATATAACAGAAATCCATAAATAAGCATAATGATTGTAATATATAAGAAAATTTGTACTACATAGCGAGATGTTGGCTTCTACCTTAGGTGGAGTCAAGGGTGGAAGCGGTGCAGAATATACGGAGAAACCATGGTATCTATTTCGAATAAATCTGAAGAAATTAAGATGTTTGAGATCATTTCAGTGCTTATAATTTAAAATATGTATATAATATATGTCGCTTTTAATATAAAAGAAAACTAAAAACAAGCATTAAGATTGAAATATATTAGGAAAATTGTGGCAACACCAACCAAGACATTTCTCCTTAAGGCCTCTTCTGTTTGCGTGAATCCGTTTCAGATCACTGAATCTGGGTGAGGCTTGGCCGCTCTGGGCGGGGCTTAGCCGCGAAATCGTGTTCCATTTAAGGCCTCTTCTATTTGTTCTAAATAATCTACTCCGGATTCTGCTCCGAATCCGAATCTGTTTTGGATTAATTGGATGCAAATAGAACAGCAGAATCTGTTTTGGATTCGCTAGATGAAAACAATAACAATAGGCCTCTTCTATTTGTTCACAATAATCTACTCCGGATTCTGCTCCGAATCCGAATCTGTTTTGGATTAATTGGGTGCAAATAGAACAGCAGAATCTGCTTTGGATTCGCTGGATCAAAACAATAACAATGAGAGGCCAGTCGCTGCCCAGCCGTCACACTAGTCATTTCTCCGAGGAAGTGTTGAGAGTTACAACTTTCATTTCCTGATGCATTTAGGGTGACAGCGGCATCCCTAATTATCACCAACCTGCTTATTGTACAATAAAAAATCTTTATATAACTAAATGTGTTATTGAAAACACCATTAGATTCTTGAAAAGTAGATTCAAGTCTGATGAACCTCACGGTTAACCTTGACAATGTTACACCTATTATTTCTTTACAAATATTGCTCCACCTCTTTATTATAAATATACTATACATAGTGTACTCAACATATCTGTGAAGGTTTCTGGCGGTGCTCACCATTTTTTACCTCGCAAAACTTCTTTGAAATTATGATAGGTTATGTTAGATTGGTTAGATTATGTCAAGTTATGGTTATGTTGAAGTTGTTAGGTTACGGTTATGTTATGGTTAGGTTCAGTTAGGTTCGATTATATAAGATTTTTTACATTTTATCACCCGGAAGTTAGAGTTCGCAAATTAGTTTTTTGGGGGGTTTGGGTATTAATATGTAAAAATCTTATGTAACCGAACCTAACTGAACCGCACCAAACCTAACTTAACATAACCATAACATAACTGCAAATTAACCTAACCATAACTTAACCTAACTTAACCAACATAACATAACTTCAAAGACGTTTTGCGAGGTAAATAATGGTAAGCACCCCCTAAAACCTTCACAGATGTGTTGAGTACACTATGTATAGTATGTAAGACTTCATGTATATAATAAAGAGGTGGAGCAGTAGTTGTAAAGAAATACCTCTTATTTTTATATATGTCTA
>JAXIVD010000511.1:137500-142500 GCA_036785275.1 Cancer borealis | reverse complement strand
TAACCTAACCTAACCTAACCTAACCTAACCTAACCTAACCTAACCTAACCTAACCTAACCTAACCTAACCTAACCTAACCTAACCTAACCTAACCTAACCTAACCTAACCTAACCTAACCTAACCTAACCTAACCTAACCTAACCTAACCTAACCTAACCTAACCTAACCTAACCTAACCTAACCTAACCTAACCTAACCTAACCTAACCTAACCTAACCTAACCTAACCTAACCTAACCTAACCTAACCTAACCTAACCTAACCTAACCTAACCTAACCTAACCTAACCTAACCTAACCTAACCTAACCTAACCTAACCTAACCTAACCTAACCTAACCTAACCTAACCTAACCTAACCTAACCTAACCTAACCTAACCTAACCTAACCTAACCTAACCTAACCTAACCTAACCTAACCTAACCTAACCTAACCTAACCTAACCTAACCTAACCTAACCTAACCTAACCTAACCTAACCTAACCTAACCTAACCTAACCTAACCTAACCTAACCTAACCTAACCTAACCTAACCTAACCTAACCTAACCTAACCTAACCTAACCTAACCTAACCTAACCTAACCTAACCTAACCTAACCTAACCTAACCTAACCTAACCTAACCTAACCTAACCTAACCTAACCTAACCTAACCTAACCTAACCTAACCTAACCTAACCTAACCTAACCTAACCTAACCTAACCTAACCTAACCTAACCTAACCTAACCTAACCTAACCTAACCTAACCTAACCTAACCTAACCTAACCTAACCTAACCTAACCTAACCTAACCTAACCTAACCTAACCTAACCTAACCTAACCTAACCTAACCTAACCTAACCTAACCTAACCTAACCTAACCTAACCTAACCTAACCTAACCTAACCTAACCTAACCTAACCTAACCTAACCTAACCTAACCTAACCTAACTAACCTAACCTAACCTAACCTAACCTAACCTAACCTAACCTAACCTAACCTAACCTAACCTAACCTAACCTAACCTAACCTAACCTAACCTAACCTAACCTAACCTAACCTAACCTAACCTAACCTAACCTAACCTAACCTAACCTAACCTAACCTAACCTAACCTAACCTAACCTAACCTAACCTAACCTAACCTAACTAACCTAACCTAACCTAACCTAACCTAACCTAACCTAACCTAACCTAACCTAACCTAACCTAACCTAACCTAACCTAACCTAACCTAACCTAACCTAACCTAACCTAACCTAACCTAACCTAACCTAACCTAACCTAACCTAACCTAACCTAACCTAACCTAACCTAACCTAACCTAACCTAACCTAACCTAACCTAACCTAACCTAACCTAACCTAACCTAACCTAACCTAACCTAACCTAACCTAACCTAACCTAACCTAACCTAACCTAACCTAACCTAACCTAACCTAACCTAACCTAACCTAACCTAACCTAACCTAACCTAACCTAACCTAACCTAACCTAACCTAACCTAACCTAACCTAACCTAACCTAACCTAACCTAACCTAACCTAACCTAACCTAACCTAACCTAACCTAACCTAACCTAACCTAACCTAACCTAACCTAACCTAACCTAACCTAACCTAACCTAACCTAACCTAACCTAACCTAACCTAACCTAACCTAACCTAACCTAACCTAACCTAACCTAACCTAACCTAACCTAACCTAACCTAACCTAACCTAACCTAACCTAACCTAACCTAACCTAACCTAACCTAACCTAACCTAACCTAACCTAACCTAACCTAACCTAACCTAACCTAACCTAACCTAACCTAACCTAACCTAACCTAACCTAACCTAACCTAACCTAACCTAACCTAACCTAACCTAACCTAACCTAACCTAACCTAACCTAACCTAACCTAACCTAACCTAACCTAACCTAACCTAACCTAACCTAACCTAACCTAACCTAACCTAACCTAACCTAACCTAACCTAACCTAACCTAACCTAACCTAACCTAACCTAACCTAACCTAACCTAACCTAACCTAACCTAACCTAACCTAACCTAACCTAACCTAACCTAACCTAACCTAACCTAACCTAACCTAACCTAACCTAACCTAACCTAACCTAACCTAACCTAACCTAACCTAACCTAACCTAACCTAACCTAACCTAACCTAACCTAACCTAACCTAACCTAACCTAACCTAACCTAACCTAACCTAACCTAACCTAACCTAACCTAACCTAACCTAACCTAACCTAACCTAACCTAACCTAACCTAACCTAACCTAACCTAACCTAACCTAACCTAACCTAACCTAACCTAACCTAACCTAACCTAACCTAACCTAACCTAACCTAACCTAACCTAACCTAACCTAACCTAACCTAACCTAACCTAACCTAACCTAACCTAACCTAACCTAACCTAACCTAACCTAACCTAACCTAACCTAACCTAACCTAACCTAACCTAACCTAACCTAACCTAACCTAACCTAACCTAACCTAACCTAACCTAACCTAACCTAACCTAACCTAACCTAACCTAACCTAACCTAACCTAACCTAACCTAACCTAACCTAACCTAACCTAACCTAACCTAACCTAACCTAACCTAACCTAACCTAACCTAACCTAACCTAACCTAACCTAACCTAACCTAACCTAACCTAACCTAACCTAACCTAACCTAACCTAACCTAACCTAACCTAACCTAACCTAACCTAACCTAACCTAACCTAACCTAACCTAACCTAACCTAACCTAACCTAACCTAACCTAACCTAACCTAACCTAACCTAACCTAACCTAACCTAACCTAACCTAACCTAACCTAACCTAACCTAACCTAACCTAACCTAACCTAACCTAACCTAACCTAACCTAACCTAACCTAACCTAACCTAACCTAACCTAACCTAACCTAACCTAACCTAACCTAACCTAACCTAACCTAACCTAACCTAACCTAACCTAACCTAACCTAACCTAACCTAACCTAACCTAACCTAACCTAACCTAACCTAACCTAACCTAACCTAACCTAACCTAACCTAACCTAACCTAACCTAACCTAACCTAACCTAACCTAACCTAACCTAACCTAACCTAACCTAACCTAACCTAACCTAACCTAACCTAACCTAACCTAACCTAACCTAACCTAACCTAACCTAACCTAACCTAACCTAACCTAACCTAACCTAACCTAACCTAACCTAACCTAACCTAACCTAACCTAACCTAACCTAACCTAACCTAACCTAACCTAACCTAACCTAACCTAACCTAACCTAACCTAACCTAACCTAACCTAACCTAACCTAACCTAACCTAACCTAACCTAACCTAACCTAACCTAACCTAACCTAACCTAACCTAACCTAACCTAACCTAACCTAACCTAACCTAACCTAACCTAACCTAACCTAACCTAACCTAACCTAACCTAACCTAACCTAACCTAACCTAACCTAACCTAACCTAACCTAACCTAACCTAACCTAACCTAACCTAACCTAACCTAACCTAACCTAACCTAACCTAACCTAACCTAACCTAACCTAACCTAACCTAACCTAACTAACCTAACCTAACCTAACCTAACCTAACCTAACCTAACCTAACCTAACCTAACCTAACCTAACCTAACCTAACCTAACCTAACCTAACCTAACCTAACCTAACCTAACCTAACCTAACCTAACCTAACCTAACCTAACCTAACCTAACCTAACCTAACCTAACCTAACCTAACCTAACCTAACCTAACCTAACCTAACCTAACCTAACCTAACCTAACCTAACCTAACCTAACCTAACCTAACCTAACCTAACCTAACCTAACCTAACCTAACCTAACCTAACCTAACCTAACCTAACCTAACCTAACCTAACCTAACCTAACCTAACCTAACCTAACCTAACCTAACCTAACCTAACCTAACCTAACCTAACCTAACCTAACCTAACCTAACCTAACCTAACCTAACCTAACCTAACCTAACCTAACCTAACCTAACCTAACCTAACCTAACCTAACCTAACCTAACCTAACCTAACCTAACCTAACCTAACCTAACCTAACCTAACCTAACCTAACCTAACCTAACCTAACCTAACCTAACCTAACCTAACCTAACCTAACCTAACCTAACCTAACCTAACCTAACCTAACCTAACCTAACCTAACCTAACCTAACCTAACCTAACCTAACCTAACCTAACCTAACCTAACCTAACCTAACCTAACCTAACCTAACCTAACCTAACCTAACCTAACCTAACCTAACCTAACCTAACCTAACCTAACCTAACCTAACCTAACCTAACCTAACCTAACCTAACCTAACCTAACCTAACCTAACCTAACCTAACCTAACCTAACCTAACCTAACCTAACCTAACCTAACCTAACCTAACCTAACCTAACCTAACCTAACCTAACCTAACCTAACCTAACCTAACCTAACCTAACCTAACCTAACCTAACCTAACCTAACCTAACCTAACCTAACCTAACCTAACCTAACCTAACCTAACCTAACCTAACCTAACCTAACCTAACCTAACCTAACCTAACCTAACCTAACCTAACCTAACCTAACCTAACCTAACCTAACCTAACCTAACCTAACCTAACCTAACCTAACCTAACCTAACCTAACCTAACCTAACCTAACCTAACCTAACCTAACCTAACCTAACCTAACCTAACCTAACCTAACCTAACCTAACCTAACCTAACCTAACCTAACCTAACCTAACCTAACCTAACCTAACCTAACCTAACCTAACCTAACCTAACCTAACCTAACCTAACCTAACCTAACCTAACCTAACCTAACCTAACCTAACCTAACCTAACCTAACCTAACCTAACCTAACCTAACCTAACCTAACCTAACCTAACCTAACCTAACCTAACCTAACCTAACCTAACCTAACCTAACCTAACCTAACCTAACCTAACCTAACCTAACCTAACCTAACCTAACCTAACCTAACCTAACCTAA